>CXYZ01012827.1:473053-484424 GCA_900006705.1 Sonneratia caseolaris | reverse complement strand
TGATAAATTTTTTTTCAGTAATTTTAATCCAATCATTAATTAATCTAAAAATATAATTTAACTTATTTAAAATATTGTATAGTGTAAAATAAAAATAAAATATTATTTTGACTTTATGTCCTTTTCATCCTCGGAAATGGACCGTCGTGAGAGAGGAGAGACTGGATGGGACCGTCGGATCTCAGTCACCAGCAGATCGATCAAACGGTCGATATGCGTTGAGTCTCGCGATCATGCTTGTGTGCGGCCCTGCCGAGGAGATACGCCGACCGCGTATGGACTTTTCCCCCTTGACATTTGTGATTGGGAAGCCGAAATGGGACTCCTAAGGCCCTGTTTGTCATTACAGAACCAAAAGCTTCGCGGAGACCCTCCTAATTTTTAAAATTGAGTTGGACCTAAAATTAGCTTAGATATAAATTTATGAGTCATATTGTATCTTTAATATATTAAATTATATATTTAATATATAATATTATTAATAAATTTACGTAATATCAGAATTTGAGTATGATTTATAATAAAAATTATTAATATAATTATTATATTAAATAAAAGTTTAATATAAAATATAAATATAAGTTTATGTACATTATAATAGGTTTTTATATTTTAATTTTAAGTCGATCGATTTTTTTATTTGTTTAATTGAATTCATTGGTCGGACCGGAAATTAATCGGTTCAATCAGAATTAACCTCTTTGAATGTATAACTGAGTTTTTTTTTATAAGAATTGGATTGGATGAATGATCGATTCACGGTTGAACCGTTCGAACCGGCTAGCCAAATCTGGTTTTTTAACCCATTATTAATTTTTCTAATATCACCTTTTTTTCAACTTTCCTATATATTAAAAATATAAATTAATATAGTGACCTATGAACTATGTGGCAATTTTTCAATCCGCTATCACCATTTTTAACCATTTAAAGTGGAAGAGAATGAACAGTATAAAATTATTTTTTGGTTCGATTAACTATCTGTTAACTCATTTTACACACGGTACATATTATTGTGATGGAATTTATTAGATATATTGATTTGAGTGCGATTAAAGTAACTAGATAGGATTTCTTATAAAATTGGATGGACGAAATTGTAAATCATAATTTAAATGTATAAATTGATATATATTTTTAAATTAGAATAGATAATTAGAATATATAAAAATATTTTTAAGCGATAATTACAATTCCAAAAATAACTGTACTGTTTGATCTTTATTTCTCTCCCTTTTTTCATTAGTTAAATTTATATTTTATTTAGGACATTTTCGAAAATATAAAAATGAGGCCAACTATGGATCATATTTGCTTAAAATAAGTGTGATTGGCCAACCAGACATTCCATTCTTTTAATTATTTTTTTCTTCTCAAATATCAATTGCTCTGTGGGAAAATTTTATAATTCGTCTAATCAACTGTCTAAATTGATATTATGAACGGTTAAATGATTCAGCAATTGAATAGTAAAAAACCTAATAACTCCTAATGACCAAGTCAGCCAGCCTCCCAATCCGGTCCATTGCTCAATAGGTGTGGACAAATTGAATTGGTGCGTCCGTATTCATAATTTCTGGAATCTTGCATTGAGATTTTAATTCATCAAACCATGGAGGGGATCACAACCAATCAAAATCGTACATCAAGACTCGTCATAGCATATGATCGAAGATATTGAATCATCAATCAACGGCCCAGATCAAACCAGGACTGTTCTCAGCGTCCTCCCTATATAAACCCCTCCGCCAGCGTCTCTATTTCTCAGACCTCGAGCAGCAGTGGGTGATCTCTCTCTCTCTCTCTCTCTCCGACAAAATAGCACAGCTCTCTCTCTCAAAGGGATGCTTCTGCGCAGCGCATCATCGCCTATATTAAATTCCTTCATGCCGCTCACAGCGAAGGACTACCCGCTGGAGCCGGAGTCCGTTTCGCAGCTACCCCGCTCCCGACCCCTGTCCCTCACTGCCTCTTCGTCAGGCTCTCCCTCGCCCGTCGATCACGACGACTCCGCGAAGAGAATGACCCGGGCACTGTCCGAATCTAACCTCCGGGACCTCGGAGTGCCGAAGAAGAAGCATCCGCTGACTGGGTTCCTTGACGGGCTTGTCGTCGAGGAGGAGAGGGATCTAGGAGAGGTCGCTCTCGAGGAGTTTGGAGGCCTGGAGATTGGATCCTTCGGTGGAATGTTCTTGGAGACTGGAATTGAGAGCCTCTGCGAAGTAGGAGGCGGCGGGAGTAACTGCGGTGGCGGCGGCGGTTCGGACGGGGGAGATGGCGGCAGCGGTGGGTCTGGTGATGAGTGGGAGAAAGATAGGAGGAATGAGAGCCCGGACGCGTATTACCAGAGGATGATTGAGGCCGATCCCAGGAATCCTCTGCTCCTCAGCAACTACGCCAAGTACCTTAAAGAGGTATAAAGATACGACCTTTTTAGTCCTTTCACTTTGCACTTTAGATCGTGATGCCATCTTCTGATCATATGTTCGCCTGGATATCAATCTGGATAAATCTTTATTTGCCTCGACGTTGTAGTTAGTATCAATTTGCTTAGTGATGATTGATTTGTTGAGTCGTTCTCGGCCAGAGCAAGGCCTCATTTTTCATAGACTTAATCTTGCCAAAGGATTCTTGTTGGCTTTATATTATATTATATATGGTCTCTAGGTGTAGACTGTATAAGATTGGGAGCTAATCGTTGTGCATTGATTAAAAATTGGAGCAGTTGCGTGGAGATCTATTGAAGGCCGAAGAATACTGTGGCAGGGCGATTCTCATAAACGGAAATGATGGTGATACTCTGTCTATGTACGGAGAGTTAATATGGCAGCAACATAAGGATGCTGAACGAGCAGAGGCCTACTTCGATCAAGCCATCAAGGCTTCCCCCGATGACTGGTAAGCAATTGTCTCTCCTCAGAGCCTTGAACTTGTTGGCATTTGCTTTTACGGCTTGAGTTCAGTTTCATGAGATTTCTGGTAGTATGGGAAACTGCCTGCAGAATAGCCCTTTTTCTCCATTTAAATCTTGGAACTTTGAAAATTTCCTGTGTTTTTGGGCTGAAAAAGTGAATCTTTTATTGAAAGAACATCAAGTTTTACTTTGAGAAAGCAAAAGGGCTTCATAATTGACAAGTTATTGATTTGATGCTGTCATGTTTGTGCAGTTATGTTATGGCTTCTTATGCTCGGTTTCTTTGGGATGCTGAGGAAGATGATGATGAGGAGGTGGCAGAAGAGTCTGTCGGAACATCACCTCCTGGTTTCTACGATGGAATCACTCCATCAGTCCCTCCCATAGCTTCCGCATCATAAGCTTCTCCCACTCCCTTCTCTTGTAATATTAGCTTAAACATAACATTTTTTACCTCTCTTTTCATCCGTCTTGTTTACTTGAGCTTCAGTTAACCTTTCCCTTGCTGTGATGTATTCCAACAAAGCGTGGAAAGAGAATAAGAATGGAATCAGTTTTTTCTTCCTCAAAACTCTCCTCCATTTGCTGTACGGAGAACTGAGACTGAATGCTGTCTGTTTCTGCAGCTAAACATTTTCCTGTTTCATGAACTGCCTGCCAGACCTTGACTCTCAAACTTCCCCTGGAAGTTTAAACAACACTGCTTTTGTCGAAGCTGTAACTTGCTTAGTTGCAAATAACCCTAACGTCTTTTCGGCCTCCTCAGTCCCCATGATCCTTTCCCTGCAGCAATTAGTTCTTCCTGTCCTCTGTTGAGAGCTTTTCTTTTCTGCCTTGTGCTTCTTCAAAAGCTGCTTCTCTGCTACCTCTCGAAGACTTAAATTCTTGCCAGAAGATGACACATGAACGAAGAAAATCCAAAAATCCTTTGAACAAAGGGAATCCAGGTGTGAAAGGTGGTGCTTGGTCAGTAGGAGGGATTCATATGATGATGAGAGACATGTAATCAAAGCGTAGCAATATAGGAGATTGGCAGGTTTTGCAGCCTGGTTTTTAACAATTTTTGCTCCAAACCTTTGAGTACTTTCCAGGCTCTCCTTTGTCTTCCTGCTTGCCCTGAAAACATTGGAGATCTCCAGCGTCAATGTTCTTGAGCTTCTCAAACAGTCTCATGGCAAACTGGGTGATGAGTCCATATCTCCTCAAAGCGGAATATCTTGTGCCCTTCCGTTTGTATCAAGAATTGGTGGCTTGTGGTACGGCTTCGCCACTGTCAGATTCATCAAAGAGGTCTACGGAAACAGCTCCGTCTTCATTCATAGTTGCCAATCCGTCTGCCCAGAGTCTTGTTGATGATGCCATTCTTCTTGGTTCAAGTGAATTTGTTCATCGATTATCCCATGTCAATCAAGCACTCTTTTGATTGCAAATGCACTACAAACTCCCCAACACGTTCCACGGGTGGCTTGGACTACCACATTAAACATTATGATCTTGCCGAGCCATATTAAAAAAACATTACGAATTAAAAACTTTGAGGGAAAACCTAAGGAATCCATCACATTGTTGGCAATTATAGCCAACGTCCAGCCTCGATCCACCGGAGAGAACAGTTGCACGAGTGCCCTGTTGCCAATTGGGATATCCCTAAAGTTTAGTGGGTAAGCTAAGATGAATTGAACCACGGGGAGCATTCTGAGATTCCATGTAAATTCTGGGGGCGAAACTGAAGCAAGAACTTGTAAAGAAGTAAGCCCGAGAGGGATGGGGTATGATCACTTGCAGGCCCAGGCCTACTCAGGTATGAGAGAGTGTGATAAGCACAAGAGCCCAGCTGCCAAAGTTAGTAGATTAACGACCTGATCCAGACCGTTGTTTGTCTGTCGGGATGTGATACGTGTCGTCACCACAGGCCTCCGTCAGCTTAAAGAACTACAAAATTTTAAATAATAATAATAAATAAATAAATAAGAAAAGAAAATTAGTTTCAAGAGGGCGTTTATTTCCTTCGACTAACCCAACGTCTGCAAGGTTGATACAACCTAACAGAAACCAGACAGTTGAAGCACACGAGAGAGCAGCAACAGAGCAAGTAAAGCTGAAACCCTAGTTCCCTGTCCCTCAGTTTCTTCTTCCTCCTCTTCTTCTTCCCTCCCGTCACTCTGTTTCTTGCTTGCATGTCTGCTTTCTGGTGCTGTGATGGTCCTGCTGCTTAAATTGCTCATTTTTCGGGTTGCTTATTGGAAGCGTGTTGCAGACTGATGATTTCTCCGGTTACCGGTTTGTGGGTGTTTGCAGGGCGAGTCTGGAATGGCGAGCTTCGTGGAGAGGGATGACGAAGTTGTCTGCTTGGAGCTTCCTGCTCCCCCCGGCTGGCTGAAAAAGGTCCCCCCCACTGTTTTATTCTCTCTGTCTATACCTTCAATTGAAATTAAATCTGAAGATTCTGAGTTTCAGTTTTTCGATTTAAAGACCAAATTCGGATGAATTGTTTGCTCAGAATATTTCTGTTTCCAGCTACCAGCTATAGCGCCGGAGCTAGGGTTTTCAGGCCTCATCTCTATTAGTTTCGATCAAATTAGGGATTGCCCATTAGGGTCGTAAGTCAGTTCTTAAGGTTTAGACAATGGGGGCGTACGCTCTGCCTCTAGCTATCAGCAGCTCTCTGCTCTTTTATTAGTATTTTTGAATATGTTCTTCCCGTTAGTAATGGTTTTAGAAGTTCCATTTTTTAACTCCCGAAAGAAGAAAAGATTTTTGATGTACACTGCAGCTACGCTTAACGTCCCACGTTGTGCTAGTTCTCCTCTTCTCTCTTCCTCTGTCTCTGTCTCTCCCCCTCTCTTTCTGCATTTTCTCTTCAGTTTTTCTTTTCCTCCTCCAGGCCTTTGGGATCTTCACGGGTTTATTTAGTTGACGCTTCAGGCTCAATTGACATTTCTTGACGGCATTTTGTTACTAAATGGTTTTGCTTTTGTACCAAAATTCCATCTCTGCTCCTGTCTTAGCTCTGATGAGTTGGAGGAATCAGTAACAGTGTATAGTGTTCTTGCCCTTTTTTTATGCGAGGGGGCAGGCTTGTTCCTCTGGTTTATCATGAAATTTTCCTAATAATAATTTGCTTGTTGCACCAACATTCTATGTATTTCGAAACACATCTATCTGGGTTTATTCATGAATTGGTTCCTTTTGTCCAAGCTTAATTATTGACGTGGTTGACTTAGTGAGCAGTAGGATATTTCCTTCTTACATGATAGTATTATGTCCTTTGGAAGAGCGATCTCCTATCTTTATTCCATTAAATTCTTTCAATATTCAAAGTTGTATCTGAATATGACTAGAAGAAAATTCCCATTTTTGGGATACTGTTCTATGGGGAACACTAGGATTTGCTGTTGACCTTTATAGCAACTTTTGGACATTTCTTAGGTTTCATACACTTATTTGCCTGAGAATGTACTGGCTCATTTAGGTTCAGTCAAAATAAAATGGTATTGACATGATTAAGCAACTTTCATTCCCATAATAATGCACTGTTGAGGAAGGATAATAGGGAATTTGTGGCTCAAATTGAAATTTTATCTGACAAATTCTGACTGTTGAGGAACGAAATCTCATATCGGAGAGATTAAAGAAACAATCTATAATATAAGCAATTGGTTACTACTCAGCCTTGAGCTTTTGGGGTAGACATGGGTACCACTCATTATGAGCCCAATAGAAATTTGACGCTGACTAATAAAATCTCCATCTAGGATATATTAACTAATCTTATAGAGAAGGCTGGAAATTTACTTCCTTTTGCATTCATTTGCCTTTTCTACATGGTGTATTGTGGAATGATATACTAGCTAAAGCCAATTTTTTTCTGCTAGTCAAAAGTGCATTTTCTCCCTTTAATATCTCTGGGATGACTTTAGTGTAAAAATAGTGAATTTGATATGTTGGTAATTTCTAAAGAGCTCTTATGGTTGGAATCAGTTAATAGAACAGAAGAAGACTGGTGGCAGTATCGAGCAGGAGAATGGATTAAAGTTTGTACCATATCTGAGAATGGCAGCCAATGGAAGTATCAAATGATATATAATCAAAGATACATAATCCAAAAGAGACAAGCCCATTTGTTTTCAAGAAGATAATGAGTTATTCCAAGGAACAGATTGCTCTGGCTGGACTTTATGTTATATCAAAATTTCATCTTTCTTTTTGGATGAGGGTTTAAAGTTACTTTGAGTCACATCTTCTGATGATATAACCATATACATATATTTATTTATTTTTAATGAATTAACTGTTATCACACAGTTCCTTAATGAGGATTTGGGTATTATGATTTGGCTAGTATGTTATAAAAATTATGAGGAGATTTATCATTAAGATACACATGCAGTTGGTTGTTGTATGTGTTTGATAGATGATTATTTACATAATGAATACTTGTGTATGTGAACTAGCTCCTGGCTGTTGTCTGTATTTACTTAACCTCAAATAGGTGCATGGAACTCCTTTTGTCTCAATATTACATCATGTTTTCCAAAGAATATAATGCCCAAATGCCATGTCTAGCTCCCTTATGTAAAATTAACTATCAAAAACAAAAAAACATAGAAATTCTATCCTTATTTTGTTTATTCACTTGTGGAATTACTCAGTGAGATTTTCAAATATTGATCTGGTTACATTAGGGTTGCTTCTGTTACCTTCATGTTACAGTTTAAGTACTGTTGACCATACAAAGGTTGTTTCTTTTCTGTCAAGAGATCATTGCTGAGTTGTCTCTCCAGCTTGCTATATATGAAATGCTAGCTTTTGCAAGCATTCTTCTTTCTTCTAAAAGGCATTGCAGAATTCTTCAATAAGCTCGAAGAGACTAGTATTAAATCATGGAGGCTTTGAATCTAGTTCAAGAATTACAAGTGGGTATCATTTTTGTGTTGATACATCTGTCTCATTATTCTGAGGTGTATGCTGTTGAATTGTCCGACTGATTCTTTTTTGGCACAATGCTCTGATTATCTGCAGTATGTGCTTAAGAAAGCTGGTACCCCAAAGAAGAATGAGATCATATTCACTGCTCCTACTGGAGAGGAGATCAGTAACAGGAAGTTGCTAGATCAGTACTTGAAGTCACATCCAGGTGGACCTGCAGTATCAGAATTTGATTGGGGTACCGGTGAGGCTCCTCGGCGATCGGCTAGGATCATTGAGAGAGCAAAGGCAACCCTACCACCTGAAATTGAGACCCCAAAGAAGCGCAGAAGATCATCGATGTCAAAGAAGGAGAACAAAACGCCTGAGAAAACAGAAGAAATCAACATGGAAGATGCTTCAAAGACTGAGAAGGAAAATCCCAAGGTGGGAGAACAGAAGGTAGAAGAAGCTCCTCAAGGGGGTGATGTCAAGATTGACAAATTGACTCAGGTGGAAAATAATGAGGAAAAAACCGAAGACAATGAAAAACCAAAAGAAGGCATGATGGGGAAGGTCGAACAGCCACAGGTTGAAGGAGAGAAAGTAGATGATGGGTTTGGTGAAGAAAACAAGCCTGAACAAATAAAAGAAGATGTGAAAGAGGAAAGGAATGAACTTAATGCCCCAGAGCATGCACCCGAGCCTGAGCCTGAAACCAAGCCCGAGTCTGAAATCAAGGGTAAAGTGGTTACAAATGGGACTGAAGAGCGGAAGGATTGTTCAGGGGCTGATGAGGTCAGCAAAAAAGTGGAAGGAGAAACTCTTGAGAATGGGAATCGTGGAGAGGAGGTAAAGGCTTGAGTTGGTTGGTTATCAGCCTTCTGAAATACTAAGTAATAGGATGTAGTTTGCCTTCTTGATATCTGGCTAAGTGAATGACTTGTAGTTTCTGAATGGTGATGCTCCTGATGATGTCAGTTAGCAGTACTAGTAGTTGTCTGATTGGTTATTAAGATACATGCCCGTATATCTGTATGTACACAAATATTAGGCCTCTGTAGTTATAATCCCCCACAACCATTAGGCCTTTGTAGGTAGTTAATGCTCCTATGTACGTATTAATGTAACTATTGTGCGACTTTCTGGCGTCAGATACTCTGTTATGTATGTATCAAATAAGCAATACTCTCGAACTTAATCCTTTCCAAGGACTTCTTCATATTTTGCTGCTTCGCTGCCTCTTATCTCAACTTCAACAAGTTCCTGGTTCTGTTTAAGAGTGTCAAATGATTTCGAAAGGCCTTCAGAGATTGTTAATCTTTCCTAGGCAAAAGTTTATTCTTTCAGCAGACCTGTGCTTAACAACACCGACTGGAGGATTGCAAATTAAACAGATATTTATTACTGATAGAAAATGGCTTGGCTTCAAGCCTAAAGTACAATGCCCTGTAAATCACTTATGCTAAAAAAAAAATCAAAATGATGAAGAACGCTAACGGGGTATTAAGAATGAGACAATGTGAAAAGAATAGATTACTTGGTCTGTCATAGCCCTGTTGCTCTTGCACAAGTCCTGTCAACGTAGTTCATCTCTCAAACGCACTCGCTGATGACAAAANAATAAGCAATACTCTCGAACTTAATCCTTTCCAAGGACTTCTTCATATTTTGCTGCTTCGCTGCCTCTTATCTCAACTTCAACAAGTTCCTGGTTCTGTTTAAGAGTGTCAAATGATTTCGAAAGGCCTTCAGAGATTGTTAATCTTTCCTAGGCAAAAGTTTATTCCTTCAGCAGACCTGTGCTTAACAACACCGACTGGAGGATTGCAAATTAAACAGATATTTATTACTGATAGAAAATGGCTTGGCTTCAAGCCTAAAGTACAATGCCCTGTAAATCACTTATGCTAAAAAAAAAATCAAAATGATGAAGAACGCTAACGGGGTATTAAGAATGAGACAATGTGAAAAGAATAGATTACTTGGTCTGTCATAGCCCTGTTGCTCTTGCACAAGTCCTGTCAACGTAGTTCATCTCTCAAACGCACTCGCTGATGACAAAAATGCAACATTGGAGGATGGCAAAGCTTAGAATGCTGCTTGGACCAAAAAATTAGGAAATTAACTGAAAGTTTGAAAAATGTTCAAGTTTCAAGTGCTATAAACCGACCCAAGAAATATTTGGAGAGGAACAAATGGCTATAGGTTGTTTTTTGGAGCACGATACAAAATCTTCTCGAAGGATCTGAGACAGTAAAATAGCAAACATCTTGATGAATGAACGTTATAATCTCAGTGCAAGTCAACTGAAATTAATCGCACTTTAGACAACTCCTGAAAGAAACTTTCAGAACATTCTTCCTGGCATACCTTCATTCTGGAGGGGAGAATACGATTTTCACATTAACATGGCATAGGAAATCAGTGAGGCAAACAGGAAGCAAACCGAGCAATGCCTTCTCTATTTTTATGTTCCTTGGTGTGAAGGTACTCTTATATTGCTCTAGACAACAATATATTATTTGGGTGAATCTAGATCGAAGGATGTCTTTTCTGACAAGCTGAATAGATCTTCCCATCGATCACAAGGCGACAAGCAGAGAATAATACAATCCTTGTATAATACTGTATAAAGAGTTGGGTTCTTCTTGATCTGCAGATGTTTTTGCATCTGCTGCTCGCTGTGGAAATGCTCATTTCATGCGTATGATGATGACATTCTCATCTGTGCATCTCTTGCCATGTCTCACTAGATACGAGTCACATAAGTAGTGGTCGTTCAAGCTGGATGTCAGCCCTGCAAATGCTGCCAGTCTCCTTGCCCTTATTATAAGTCGACCAGCAGAGTTCCAAATGTATGTTGTGTTAGTATTACTGTCCTAAGTCCAATCGCATATGATGTAATTAGAGCTATTTTATAGTCATAAAATATAATTGAGGTATTTTATTTATCATGTGCTGCATATTTTGATGAAACTCATAAATTAGGATAATGACTTTAGGGTCATGATGAGATCAACTAGTGAGATCTATTATCTTAAAAGTCATAATCTAAAATTGTTCATAGTTGTAAAATCATTGAGTTGAGGATCGGTGATCCAGTGAAACTAGTACACTCGTTATATGCTCTATGGTGGAGGGTAACTGATCTTACTGTTACTTGTAAAGAGTCACTAATATAAGAGTGTAGGTGCTTATTGTAGAACAAGTTCACTTAACCGACTCACTTGAGGAAAACCTAATGGATACTCGTGTAAATATCAATAGGTAATTCCTCTAGTGATAGTAGGTGTAAATAGCCCTCAGACTTGAGATTACTATAATACCTTATAACTGTTAAATTGAGGTTTTGTTTTATCCCTTAATGTGACTTTTATAGACACATGTAGGGTATTTTAGATCCAAAGAGACTCTCATAGAGGTGGTGAGTAATCAACAAGCAATCGGTTACTCTTCACGAGATGGGAGAATGTCTTATACGTTCTACTTAATATTAACTCGGGAAATCTCTAGCTATAGTAGAATGAAAATTGGAAAGGAGTTTCC
>CXYZ01012827.1:438146-472803 GCA_900006705.1 Sonneratia caseolaris | reverse complement strand
TATGTTAAATTTCGAATTGGTTTTTAGAATTTCGCTAGCACGAATTGAGCCCATAATGGTCACATGTCTTATTGGATAAGAATATTATGCGATTAAATATTTGATTAAATTTTTAGAAATCTTATCGATAAATATTCTCTTAGTAATATCTGATAGATTTTTTGAAATCACGGAAAATTCTAAAGATTTATTTTATGTGATTTGATTTACTAAAATAAATAAAAAATCAACTATCTTCGGCCGAGAGTGATCGATGAAGAGGTTGAGGAGACGAAAAAGAGGAAAAATTAATCAACCCTCCTTTTGTGACAGCCGAGAGAAAGAAAAGAAAAATATGCATTCGTATAGTGACCGTTTGTAAGAATCGTTCTCAATCTCTATGAGGAAATTTAGTGTGAATATTATGGAGGATGTGCGGGTGCACACCTAGTGAGCTTGAATTCTTGCGGANATGCATTCGTGTAGTGACCGTTTGTGAGAATTGTTCTCAATCTCTACGAGGAAACTTAGCGTGGATATCGTGGAGGAAGTGCACGTGCACACCTAGTGAGCTTGAATTCTTGCGGATATTTCAGGCTTGATGGTCTATTTAAATGATAAAGTTTCACTCCGTGAGATAATTCATTCCTCTTCTTGACAGCATAAAGGATACTGAACAACTCTCTTTCATATACTGATGGAGCTTGGAACGAGGGGAGCCAAAACCTTTCTAGTATCTGCTATGGAATGAAAGTACTTCTGCATCATCACCCCCAATTCCTGCTCGTGAAGCATTAGTTTCCTCTATAAACTGGGGAAATTAGGCAATCCCAACAAAGGTGTAGACATCACGGCTTCCTTCAATGTCTCAGAAGCATTCTTCTGCTGCATACCCATCTTGAGTAATTATGATAAAGGCTTGCTGATGCTGTTGTAGCTCTTTACAGATCACCTATTGTAACCAACGAGGCCAAGACACCCCCTTAGTTGTTTTGCTACCTTTATAGTGGCTACTCCTTGACTGCTTTGAGTTTCCTTGGATCTGTGGCCACTCCTGCTGCAGATTCTAAATGGCTCAAGTATTCCACTTCAGTGGCCACACAACTGCTGTCAATCCTCCCTGCAGACTGTGAATGCTTTCTTAGAGTGATGAAAACTGCTCGGCCGTGTATGAGATGGTATTTCCAATCTTGATCAGAACCCAATGTATAATCAAAGAAAACCAGCACATGTTCCTCACAGATGATCCAAATACCTCATTCACAAGGCTTAGGAAACTGGATGGAGCACTAGTGAGCCCAAAATGCACTAAATAAGAACTTTAACCGGCTGAGCCCTAAAAGGTGTCTATCCTTATTTAGTGATATTCCCAGCCTCAAAATCAATCTTGGAGAAAACAGACCAAGCAGCTCTTCCACAAGAGGAATGGGGAATTTGTCTTCGATGGTGAAGTTATTAAGCTCCATTTAGTAAACAGTCATCCTCCAACAAGAGTTGTCCTTCATAACCAGCACCATTCTCTTCATTTCCCTAGTCTTCCTCTCAATATGTCCTTTTTGATATTGGGAGATCCCTATGTCTCTAAATTAACTGGTCGTGTCCCTTCCGTTAGAGGGATTCCATGGTCTTGAGCTCTCTAAGAGGGTAATCCTTGGGCTCCTCGAAGCTATCTCTGGTTACTCTTGTAAGAAGATTAGAGCTACTGTGGCATTGTATCTATCTATACATGGTCAAGGCATACTTCTCTCGATCTGTGCAGCTGTGTCTGTGCCACTACCATCTGATTCTTCTTCTCTGGGGACCTGTCTTCTTGATATCCTCATTCATAGCCTTTGGCTCCTCGATGCAGTCCCCCTTCAGGAGACTTTCTTTTCCGCCCATCTTGAACCACACTCTTTGATCTGCTTCAATTTCCGAAGAACATCACACAAAGTAGCCGGCAACCAGACCCTTAACACCATGCCGTAAATGTTTAGTGAACTGAATCTATTCTGTAATTGTGAAAGACAGATTTCCGTAGGTAATGACTAAACTTGCTGCACTACAGTTTGGTTGGCTTGCTAGGATCCTAAATTAAACTTCACACAGTAGAATCGTTATGGTTCTTTGTTTTTGCTTTTTTAACTTTTCTTTTTTCCTGCACAGAGAGAACTTTTCCTTCCGAAAATCAACAAAGTTAACTTAAATGGGTCGAAGATCTAGAGATCCAAAAAATCTGGATCAAGTCTTCCTAGAAACTTCCTCTCCACCTTCCCCGTCAAGTTTGAACAAACTTTTGTCATAAAATAGGAGTCCCACATGAAAAAAAAAAAACCTCCAAGATCTATGCATCAGGAGTCAAGATTTAATTAAAGAATCAATTAAAGGAAAATGAAAACGCATCACTGGTCAAGTTTTGCCGCTCAGTCTTTGTTTTCCCATATTAATTTTTCCTCTACACCGCCTATGTGTATCTAGAATTAGAAATTTGCTGAATTCCCTCTAATTCAATCCACTTAGCTTATCGACAAGATAAAACTCCACCGCAAAACTCTGTCCCAATTTGCTTCTTCTGTATTGTTATATATTGCTCCTATGTTCAGTTCACATCTGCTTCATTGACTTAAAAGCAGGGAGATCAATATCTTTGACTTTTCCATTTGGACATTTCATCGTTGACTACTTTTCTGCGCCCGACAAATTCCAAAGATCCGGCTGGCTGAGGCCCTCACCTTACGCGGTCTGAGATTCTGGAAGCACCCCACAAAGAAAGTCCTCCATCCATACACGAATTGACCCATTCCACCTACAACTTACCTGCACAATTTTAGACTTACTGGATCGAAGGGTCCTTGATCGCCTAACCTGGCTCGCATCGGTGCACTGAACTAACGTATTTGGAACCAGACATATCGAATTGAGACAATGTTGGATCTCTGCAAACACTATATCACGCACAAGTTACTCTCCTATGCAAGAGACGCTTGTGTTTTTACCGGTTGTTAATGGAACTGACGGTATTGGTTGACAGAGTGCGATTGAAAAGTCGTTACAAAAGGCATTTTGAACGTATACCAGATCCAATGTTTTCACATGACCCTTATGGTATCTATAAATATATGCGCAGAGGGCAAAGCGACCAACTCATCCAATCCACTCCACTTCCCCTCCATAAAGCGTAGGAGAAGGCAGGGGAGAACAGAGCAGAACAGTTGAGAAGGTTGTCGAACACAGCAGAGAGAGGGCGACCTTAGAACACTAGTTTGGAGAGGAGAGATGGGAGAGAGCACTAAGAACATTGCTCTTCTGCTGCTGCTCGTTGCCACGACGATAGTCAGCTCGAGCGCAGAGACCACGTACGAGGTGCTTGACTCGCTTGGCTGGATCATCCCTCCCAGCGGCTCTGTAGCTTACACCACTTGGGCTGCCAACAAGAGCTTCACTGTCGGCGACACCCTCGGTAAGGCACTCTGCCAAAATTTTTCACTCATATCAAAAGCGATGAGGCTACACTGAACCCACTTTCTCGGTTAAAATTCATTTGTTATTTGTTGTTTTTCTCTTCCAGTGTTCAACTACACCACTGGACAGCACGATGTGGCCAAGGTGACCAAGGAAGCTTACGACAACTGCAATATCACGAGCCCGATCTCACTCCAGACAAATGGACCGACGAACGTCCGGCTGGACACAGCCGGCGAGCACTACTTCATCTGCACCTTCAGCAGCCACTGCACCCTTGGCCAGAAGCTCGCGGTCAACGTCTCTGCTGCCTCAGGGTCCGCCCCGGGATCCCCGGTCACGCCTCCTCCGCCAGCCTCTGCACCAGCTCCAACAACCACATCTACTCCCACTGCTGGCGCAACTCCTCCCTCAGTCTTCAGCTCTCCCACTCCACCCAACACCGCCGCACCTTCTCCGTCTGGCTCTACCACCCCTCCTCCACCTGAAAGCTCGGCGACCACTTTGAAGGTTACTGGGTTATCGGCCATGCTCTTGTCCGTGGCTCTAGCTATAATGTATTAGGATGCTACAGGGAAGTGAGAGATTTTCTGTTTCATATGTTACACAGGCGATACGTTGATGCCGATTTTTACCATTGTTCATGAACAAAATAATGTTTACTTTCTATTATGCTACATGCCATGTCTGGTCTCCACGTAATCTTCTGTCTGAGCTGAGCTTCGATTTTTTCTCTTAATGGGATTGAGATCTCTTATGAATCTTCGGATATTTCCACGCTTTTTTTGGGGTAATTTTTCTTTTTATCATTGAATTAGGACTGCAATGAGATCCCCAATTTGTCAACTGCGTCTAGGATTCAACCGTTGACAAGTTTGTCGACTCCTAGTCTTCCACCGCCTGTAAAAGTCAATGTATCACATCGACACGGTACCCAGGTAGATCTCATTTCTTCGAATTATGCAATGTCGAGATGGCAACTACCTTAAGGAGAAAGGAAAAATCGAGATGGCAAGGCCCATCAACGATCACGTCTCCGCCAATCAATGTTGCTCTCCGCCAATCAATATAGCAATCATGTCAATGAAGCATGAGGGATGGTCTTCGATTCCAATTGGTTTCACGGACGGCATTGACAATTATATGAGAAACTCTTCTGCAACACGTACCTTAATTTTTTTTTCTCATGGAATCAGTTGATGATCGTGCAATAGTTTCTCGAGGTGATCCTTTGTGAAACGTGCATATGCGAGGGTGCAATCGAGCTATTCAGCCGAATGATAGATTAAAATCCCCACTTCGGCTCGATGATATTGCACCGATCTCCGACCTCTGCCCCCCTGGTTCCCGAGCTGTCGTATTAGTATCTGTTCTTAGTCGTTTGGATGGATTATTCTGGAGGGGGAATACATCTCATGGATTTTCCTCCATTTCCACAAACACATGGGCCATGGAATGGCAGTTCATTCTCCAAAAATCCGACCATTCCTACTCCAAGATCGACTTACTCGAGCAGAAGAATTCTTTCGAATAGCTCGATCCGGCATCTGCTGGACTCCCTCCTGTGCTCTCGCGCGTTTCTGCCGACACACCCAACCTTAAGGACAGATCACATTTCCTCTTCCTGCATGTAGCCGTCTCCGGGATCTTCCACATCCTTGATGCCATTCGAGCTTCTGTCACGGGACAGTAGGCTTCGCAAGTAACCAACTTCTGGTGTCTCGGCAATGGAGGACCCTGAAGGAGTGCCTACAAGGATGCTTTCATAGCTCGGGTTCTCAGTACACACGTAGGACTTCTCGGCTAGGTACTGATTTCTATAGTGTAAGGGGTAAACCAAAGCGGAGCTGGGTAGGAAGTCGGTTTCCACATTCTCAAGTGGGTAGTTTAACTCGTCTGAAGTTTGAGGAGGAGGCGACTGCAAAGTTCGGTGATTGTGAGGCGTATTCTGCAGGAGAGTGGGAGGAGGATCTTGCCCTCTTGGCGCAAGGTAGTTTCTCGGCTTGCGATGCCTTTCACTTCTGGGAGCTCTCACTGGAATGCAGCCCAAATTCAGAGCAGCTGAAAGCAGTGAGTAGAAAAATTTCCTGTCTTGATACTGCATGTAAATCAATGGAAAGGTCCGAATAGCATTCTTATGGATTGGAGACAAAGGAATACCTTCCGCGCAAGGAGCGGCAAAAGATCTCCCTTTTCGCTGCTCTCATCACGAAGGATTATCATGTCTACAGCTTCATTGGCCCGTTCCCACAGAGTTTCACGATTCATGTACTCGGCCTAATATAACAAAACAATCGATGCAACATAAGCCCTGAAATATTACTTCTTCAAGGAAAGCAAGGGAGAAGACGCAATAAAATTGCCTCATCACGGTTCCTCAACTTCTGTCTTGGGACCCGACTAGTCCCATAAGGCTGTTAAAGGAGGCCAATCTAGTTTAGACCTTTGATCTTAGCTCGAGATCACATCTTATCAGGAAAGCGTGCAAGAAATCTTTGACTTTGGCAAAAGTCCATTGCCCAAGCCAGGATCCCAGACAAGCATGTCGTGCAGAAGCACTGATAACATGACAATTGATGAGGCTTGGCATTGCATTTGTCACTTGTGATTCGTGGATCATGATTCCCAAGTGAGTTGTAGATGTTGTAGGAGGCTAAGGGACCTTGGATTAGGACATGAGGAATAAAGCAGTGAAAAGAAGGCGGCTTCCTACAAAAAAAAAAAGGGACAAGAAGAAGGCTGACCTCGGAGTCGGCCTTGGAATACATGATCTCCTCAGCTCTGAGGACGACGACTGGGAGCTTCTCCTTCCACTCCCTGTTACTCTTAGTAGATGGGCGCTGAGCTTCAATAACAACCCTGAACAAACATGTCGGGAATTCTCTTCATTAACAAAGAAAAAACAAAAAAGGGAACCCAAGGAGAAGAGAAGACCCAGCTGGGAAACATCAAAAGGGTCTCCCCAGTTTCAAACTGAAACATAACTGAACCTGAAGATCTGCTGAATGATGGAACCTCTTATAGGCTCGTGCCTCTCACTGTGCCATGCCCGACAGATGCACTTGTAAGGTCTCTCGACCCTTGCCTCGGCATCTCCTTCCACCGCTTCTCTCCTCTTCCTCCTAGTTCCTGCTGCTGGGAATACCACTGTTTTCAAGATTGAATGATTTAGGAATGCAAGAGTAGATATTTGGGATTCGAGGAAGAAAGGGGATACGAACGAGGGGATCATCGATGGGTCAGTTCTCAAAGTGTTCTTGGATCTGCTTTGGCTGCCCCAATTCCTTCCTTCTCTGGCCAGTTTGAATCCTCCCCCCCCTCCCCATCTCCTCTCCTTTCAGGGGTCCTTTTCTCCTGTGGCCGATTTTCAATTGTACAACACAAGGAAGAGAGAGAAGGATAGAGAGAGTCACTTTCGAATCCCACTGGCTTCTTTCTCCGCTGGGGGTGTGAATTTGTCTTCTAAATAACTCAAAACCACCAACGCGAGCTGTCGTTTTCCTTGCAGTAAAATTTATGCTCGAATGTTGCGAGCAAAAGAGGCCTAAACCTGCTGGAGGAGATTTCGATTTCCGGATAACAACAATCAATGCACACTTTATATTGGACACCAAGTTACTCGTTTAAAGAACTCTAATAAGGTCCATCTACGACCCGGATGCTTAAACTTATTTTTCATATTCTTCTTTCTCCTCTTTCTTTTTTTGACATGCAATTGTAGTCGACATCTAATTCTGCAATCAGAATTCGAGTTAAGAGACGGCGTATAGGAGTTGGCTCAAATCTTGAGGTCCACAACAGCTCGGAAAGGAACAAGCTGATAGCTGCTGTTCGAGCAAGTTGAGAAAATCACTGTTCTTAATGTAATTCACAATTCAAACAACCTGAGAAATTTAGAAATTACACCCATTAACGACTCTGAATCGGTATTTGTGCTTAAATCTTCGTGCCAGTGGTGTTCCTTAAGACCTCCACGAACAGAACCACCATTCACAGTCACACATGTGTCCATCCTCCATGATATTGGACTTCTCGTAAAAATGTTGGAACTTTTCTAAAAAAATCGGCCGGCTTTTATTTTCGAATTTAAATTACATATTAACGTTACTTAGTCGAACTCAATCAACCCTCTCGCGGCTATACAATTTTTCTCTGTTTTGGGTTGTTCGTTTTCTCTGAATTGGGTAGACCTTCAAGGAACAATCGGCAGAAGCTCTATCAGGTCATTTGCCGAAATGCACTTGAAGCCACCGTATCAGAATTGGTGTACGTTATACCAATTAATTCACCCATTCAAGCATAAAATAAACCGACTGTTGGCAATTTAGCACATGTATGTAACCAAAAGCATTAGACTTATGTAAATCTAATTATTTATTCAATTCTAAAATAATTTTATCTAATAAGGTAAATATTTGTTATGATAATTTTATATTAGTGAAATTTAAATGTTCAATAATTATAAGAAATACTTATATTGCGTGTGAGCTAGTGGGATCCACACTAAGCTAATTAATTTCTTATTAAACCCTTTGATAATATTACCAATTAATTTTTAATTAGTTAAATCGACATGTCAATAGTAACATGTTATATCTATTTGAATAGTGATGATTTCAATCAAAATAATCGAATCTCATCTAGTGATTGGTTTCTGTGTATTAAATCTTTCAGTTATGTAATATTCAAGAGAAATTAGAATATAGATAAAATGTTAAATCTAAATACTTATCCGCATTTATATTTAGTAATTAACTCAATAATAATATACTATGAACTTATTTCCGATTTTTCATCCTATTATGACAAAAAATTTCCTTAGCCAATACAAGATAAAATATATACGACATTTTCTCATTTCGTGAAAGTAAATAATCTCATATTAATTATTCATTATTTTCATAAGAGTCACTTGGGGTTAAAAATATTATACACATGATTCAGAGAACCATATTAACAACACGATTTAACTTTTATACAGTACTGTAATAATATAATATCTAAAGATTATTTACATCTAATATCGCATGGAATTTGACATTTATACAAATTTATTAAGTCTTTTATCGAACGGATCAATTTAGTTAACTCATTCATAGAATTCTATGGTGAGTATCCATACTTAATGATATTTTACAAGTAATTATGAAAATCAATTACCATATATTTTAGAACATGTAACAATTGTATTAGTCAATCCAAGTTGCTCACCATTTATTTAGCGATCCTATGATTATAAACTTTTTTAGATGAATGATCTTTTAATTCTCATTAGGATCATCTTATCACAATTCTAAAATAAATAACAAAGTCTATAGGTTTTGGTATATTAATTAAATTATGCAGCATATAATAAATGGATAATATCTTAATTTTATACTATGAACGGGAGATTGCACCGCTTACATCAAATACGCAACAATTCCGCCAGGCTGAGACATGGCCAGTCTCTGCTGTGAGGCCGGGACAAGGATTGAAGATTTGATGTTCTGAGTTTGTGTCCTTCGTCAAAATGTTCTGCAAGTGTTTACAGTGCCAACTTACTCTTGCAAACAGCATTCGGGTACACGAATCTTGGTGCAGCTCGCGTTGTGAATTCCGTAGTAAAACAAGGAATCTGTCTCTGTCGAATCGACTGTTACTTTGATGCTCGTAAGAAGTCTACAGCGGAATGGGAGGATCAATCGGACATCAAAATTTACGAATAGGGGATCGTCGCTCCATTGCTGTCTCTTCCCCTGCATTCAAAGCTTCCAACTACTCTTTCCTATGCGATTAAGTGACGATGCGCAGGTAAGAGTCATCTTCTCAGTTTTGATTGATCCTTGAAGTTTAGTCCCTTTCGCCTCTCGATCTCTTCCACCTTTTGCGATGCATTTGCATGGTAGACAGCCTTTAAAGCTGACATCAATCGATCGAGTACCGGAGGAATTCCCCCTATCATCATCATCATCCATGGCTCTTCCTTCTGCCTGCACCCTCGCCCAGCATCACTGATACTATGAAGTACAAACAGACGTCGATAAGCCCCCACCTGTGTCTAACAGATAGATCATGTTTAAATCAAAATTACTCGGTTCTATCAGACTCTTGACTACCATCATTTGCCCATGAAAAAAGAGGTGGGGGGATTAATGGTCATGCTTGGGCCATGGTGAGTTGTGGGCCTCCGAGGAGCTCTTTTATGACACAGAATTGATGCCACTTCCTTTCCTCCCCCAAGCTGTGCTCCATCAAACTTCTGTCATCATCTCCAATGGAAATTCTTACGATACAAGGTTCTTTCTAGTCCGAGTTCATTTTCTTGATCCTATACGAGTCGTAAAAGGTGCCTTCTTGAGGTGGAACCCTAGGAGCCTTCAGGCCCGGGTGAGAGAGTCGTCAACTCCATGGACCGGAGCCGCCTCCACAGTCGGTGGCCGGGCCTGTGATGGATGGTCTCTTAGGATCCGATCACTGGGCCATGATCTTCAGATCTCTCACCATGTTAGATCTAACAACCTATTCCAGATGGAGAAAGATTAAAAAGATCTGTAGGCGAATTTCGGAATTCTGGTAAAACAGGGGACTAGTTTCGGAGTTAGTGACATTTTCCTCTTCTTCTCTTACATTACGGGCAGGCTGTGAGGTTGTCCTTCCGACAGTCGCTTCGCTGTTAGAGGAACAGGGAGAAGCTTCATTATCGGCTTGCACGTATAAGTTCAGCACTCTCTCTCTCTCTCTCTCCGAGCAGAGAAAGAATAGCGGAAAGAAGAAGCTTCAGTTAAATTGGTTCAGCTCCCGCCAGCGAGATGTCATCCCATCCGCGGCCGCCGGACTCCGGCAGCTGGGACGCGATGCTACCGGGCCCCCCAAGCCGCAACAACTTCGGATCCCTCGACCTCTCCCCATCCGGCCTCCTGGCCTTCGCCTCCGGCGCTTCCATCTCTGTCATTGACTCCCGCTCCCTCCAGCACATCGCCACCCTCCCCCTTCCCCCGCCCCCTAATGGCTCCTCTTCTTCTGCCACTTCTTCCGCCTCCCTCTCCCCCTTCGTCACCGCCATCCGATGGGCACCGAGCGCCCTTCCTCACTCCCTCGTTGACGACCTCCCCTCGCCGCTCCTCATCGCTGCCGGCGACCGCCATGGCCGCCTCCTCCTTCTCGACTTCCGATCACGGTCCGTCGCCCTTTCCTTCGACTCTGACTCGACCTCCTCTCCTAGATCCGGCATCCAGGATATTTGCTGGATAAGATCCCGCCCTGCCGAGTCCTCCTCTTCCCCGTGCCTCCTCATCGCCGCCATATCCGGCCCCTCACTCCTTTCCCTCTACTCTGCCGCCTCCGGCCGCTGCTTCTGGCGGTACGACTCCTCACCTGAGTACCTCTCATGCCTCCGCCGTGATTCCTTTGACTCCCGCCACTTTTGCGCCATCAGCCTTAGAGGCTTCCTCTTGTCCGTTAGAGCACTGGGCGAGTCTGAGGAGGAGATCTCAGTCACTGAGTCACAGATCAGAACGGACTCGGGTGAATTGACTCGGCTCGAGCGGGACTCATCCAATGCACTACCTCCCTCATCATCGTCTCCTGCCTCTGCAGTTTTCCCTACTTATTTGGTCAGATTAGCATTCTCTCCCCAATGGAAGCATATAATCTTCATTACGTTTCCGAGGGAATTGGTTGTTTTCGATTTGCAGTATGAGACGTCTCTTTATTCGGCTGCCCTGCCCCGTGGCTGCGGGAAGTTTCTCGATGTGTTACCTGACCCAAATCATGACTTGCTTTACTGTGCTCATCTTGATGGGAAGCTCAGTATTTGGAGGAGGAAAGAGTAAGCGAACGTTTACTTAGTAACTAAGCTGAGTCTATTTTGGGTCACAATGTACTTCTTTCTGGATAATCAAGCGTGATATGGCCTGCTGGACATTGTAAATATCATCAGACTATCCAGGTTCTTTTCCGGAAAAGAGGCTTAGTTGAAATCATTAGGATCCTGGAAGTTTAAATTTTGCCCAGATTTTCTGTAAATATGCTCTGTGGTGAGCTTAGGACAGAGATCGACTTCTATTTTATACTTGTGTTATTGGGATGTTTCTAGTAATATTTCGAAATATGACAAATCACTATGCTGCTCAATAGTGGATACCAAGATAAGGTTTTCTCTGTTGTAAATTTTCCTGATGATCATTGTTGTCCTACAGTAGAAATATTGCAGTTTGCTAAAATTTGACCCCTTATCATGATTAGATTTTTGCTTTGCTTTTACATATCTCTCTGGTTCTTTTTTTTTTCTATTTTTTCGTCAGGGATTGTATGTTCGTTCTCTAAATCCATGTCAGGCTGGGTAAGCTGCGAAATTGAAGTCTCTAGTAATTCTGTCTGTCTACAGCACTGATTTGAATTACATTTATTGAGAGCTTTGCAGCTTCTTCTGTGTTTTGAGGCCTGCTATAATTGCACTTTCGTAGACAACTTTGGTTACTGACCTTTATGGCAGTAGGGTTTCAAGATGTAGAGTAGGTTACTAGATCTTAGTTACAATTGCCTCCAGAGCGAGCAAAATATTTTACTGAGCTGAATTTATCTGCAGAAAAATGTAGGATAACCCATTATTTTACCCTAAAGTAAGACATTTTTTCCTACGTGGCCCTCAGCTTTGTAATTAATCAATTGGTAACATTTTACCCCCTCATGTTTCTGTTTTCTTTTTGCTTATCTGATTATACATTGTTGCAGAGGTGAACAGGTTCATGTTATGTGTACAATGGAAGAGTTGATGCCATCAATTGGCACAAGCGTTCCTTCTCCTTCTGTTCTTGGAGTTGTTCTATGCGAGTCAGATTCAACACTCCAAACTGTTGCCCAGCTTTATTCAGATGTACCTCCTTCACCTTACTCTGATGTGGATATCGACAATCCCTTTGATTTTGGTGATGATTCACTTCTCATTTCAAAGACACGATTGATTTCCATCTCTGATGATGGGAAAGTGTGGAACTGGCTTTTGACTTCTGAGGGTGCCTGGGATACCCAAAAGGATATAAAGAACGAGGAACTTGACACAGTTGAAGCAGCAGCTCTTGTGAACAAAATTGATGGTTTGCAATCTTCGAAAGATAGATCTATGCTTGAATCTATTGAGCAAACAGAGAGTGTGCATGGCAGCAAAATTTGCATTTCAAACTTCTCTAATGTCCAAGATGATGTCTCATTCAAGGTTTGTTGGTGAAGAGATTCATTTCATGTGCCAGCTGTCTTATTTTCTTCTTGTTACAGTAGTGGGCCTGAAATTCTGCCAGAAAAGAGATTATGAGATAAAATGAGCAAGTAGGTCATAAGATTGATTTTTGCTCTTTTGGACAGTAAAGTACAAGGGGATTGCTAACCATTTTAAACAATGCTTTTTTCACAATATAGCTAATCCAAGTATATGTTAGAAGTAACTGAAAAAAAAGCATTTCAATGCACCATGATCTTGCTTTTGTGAGAAGTCCAAAAATGTGATCGGTTTCTTATACTGATGGCAGTTGCCATATTGGAGTCTTGATTTAGTATTTTGGTTGTCACATGCTCTTTGCTCTGAAACTAGCATGTGGCAAGGTAGCTTTTCTTCAGTATTTCACAATCTGTCCCCCTTTTCAGTCATGCCTCCGTGCTCAAAATTCATATTCTTGTTGCAGATAAGCTTACTCGGACAGCTTCAACTTCTTTCATCAACGGTGACTATGCTAGCTGTACCATCTCCCTCTTTAACCGCCACACTAGCCCGTCAGTTGCATTCATTTTCTGGAAATTTTCATGTTATATTTTTTTACTGTTGAATTGGGTGCAGTCAATTCAAGTGCTAGTTTCAAGATATCAGTGTATAACTGATAAGTTTCTTAATGAAGGTGGCGGAAACAGCCCTGCTGTAGCTGTCCCATTAGTCGCTCTGGGAACTCAGAGTGGGACAATTGATGTTGTCGATGTTTCAGCCAATGCTGTGGCAGCAAGTTTTTCTGTTCATAATGGTGTTGTCAGGGGACTGAGGTGGCTTGGTAATTCCAGGCTTGTCTCATTTTCTTATACTCAGGTGCTTCTTATTTTTCTTTTGGGTTCTAATTTTGTCTCTTTTCTGTACCTTCGATGAAGTGAATCTGCTTTTTGTGCTGTTTTGTATGCTCTGCCAGTTCCATGATTACTTGAATTGGAACTGGCCATTTAGTTTTAAAAAAGGTTGACTTTTCCACCCTTATGCTTCTGCAAGAGTCCTTCTGGTATTGAAGTTAAGGAAGCTATGTCTTTTATGTACTCAGGTGAGTGAGAAAACTGGAGGCTACATTAATAGGCTTGTCGTCACATGCCTCAGAAGTGGTATCAATAGAACTTTTCGGGTTCTCCAAAAACCAGAACGTGCTCCAATAAGAGCATTAAGAGCTTCTTCATCAGGAAGGTTAATTTTAAAAGTTTTGGAATTTTCAAATATTTAGATGGCCAATTTGCTGTTTAATCACTATTGTTTTTCTTTTCCTTCACAATACATTTGCAGGTATCTTCTTATTTTGTTCCGAGATGCCCCTGTGGAGGTCTGGGCTATGACAAAGACCCCTATCATGGTAAGTTGTAGGCAATTGCTGTCATGCAATAATGTTGACTTCTGCAAAGAATAATAAAGTAGGTTCTTTTCCGTTAAAACGCAAATTGTTTTATACGTATTTTGCTACTATATCATAATGTATTAGACACTCACTCATTGATTTTAATCATGTAATGTTTATACAAAGAGTTTATTTGGTTTGCTTCTTTTTTTCCCTCTCTTTTGCATGTGGATGGTGAACGAAACTCACTTTAGGAGTTTCATCATTATTTTGTTCATTCTCATCTAGATATTCATGGTGCTTTATATATCTATGTAGCTTAGATCATTAGCCCTTCCATTCACTGTACTGGAATGGACTCTTCCAACAGTTCCTAGGCCTCCACAGTTCCCCAAGCAATCACCATTATCTTCCATTGATCGTGCCAGTGTAGCAACAGATGGGACATCTTCACCAACTACAACATCTTCAGATTCCAGTTAGCATATCTACCTCCTAAATGGGCATATATTATTCAATCTTGGTGTATTTCCATCTAACTTCTGCTGGTATTTAACAATTTACAGAGGCCACATCTGCTGATGGATCCCAAGATGAAACTTCAGAAAGTTTTGCGTTTGCTCTAGTTAATGGTGCCCTTGGTGTTTTCGAGGTTCATGGCAAAAGAATCCGGGATTTCAGGTATAGTAATATTCATGATTGTGTTGTTTCCCACTGGTGAAGTGGCACTTTTGCTTACCATGAAGCACTGCTTCTGCAATTATCTATAAGTTTTATCACTGTTAGTAAATCAGAAACTTGTGTGTTCATCCTCATACTCTCCAAATTGACTTGTGCACAGACCCAAATGGCCATCCTCATCATTCGTATCATCTGATGGTTTGATTACAGCTATGGCTTATCGCCTGCCCCATGTAGTATGTTCCTTTGCTCATTATCTTTTGCTTATTGGCTTTTGAAGAATCCTGATTGCATGGTTATGCAACTGATATTTACCAGGTTATGGGGGACAGATCAGGGAACATTAGGTGGTGGGATGTAACAACTGGACATTCTTCATCATTCAACACCCACCGAGAGGGAATCAGAAGACTCAAATTCTCACCAGTTGTTGCAGGAGATCATAGTCGAGGGCGAATTGCTGTGCTATTCTATGATAATACATTTTCAGTATATGATCTGGTACATGTTAGTGAAGCAAATATAGTGTTTTCTTTAATCACCTACTTGATTTGATGGTTACTGTGTTGTGTACTCATGATCTGGTAGACATCAGGTGTTTTAATCCTGGAATTTAGCTGTGTGGCATTTTCTTTATTTGGAATCTCTCTCTTTTCAGGATTCCCCAGATCCACTAGCTAATTCCCTCCTACAGCCTCAATTTCCTGGAACACTTGTGTTGGAACTTGATTGGTTATCAGTGCGAATGGATAAAAGTGATCCACTGGTACTATGCGTTGCTGGGGCTGATAGTAGCTTTCGCCTCATTGAGGTTAATATGTATGTCTTAAGCCAATCATCTTCCAACTAATATTTTCCTGCTGCTCCTGTGCACTTATGGACCAGAAGCTTGGCTGTGCCAATATTGTGCTGGTGCAGATTTGAGCTCGTAATTATTCATTGCTTTCTTATCTACAGAAATGACAAAAGATCTGACCCTTCACCCCAGCCGAAAGCTATTAAAGAGAGATTCAGGCCAATGCCCTTATGTTCTCCAATACTTCTACCTTTACCGCATGCCCTGGTAAGACTTTTATACTTTCTCTATGTAATAAAGTAACTGTGGGTGTGATATTGATGAACAAGCCCTATTGGAAAAGTTGTGCATATATACCAATTATGAAGTCAATGAGAGTAGATGGTTACTTCACATCTTCATGATGGTTAAAATTTGATGCTTTTAATGGTCATGGTGACTCTCTCACTTACTGCTTCACAATCATTTATAGGCATTGCGGATGATCTTGCAATTGGGCGTAAAACCTTCTTGGTTTAATACTACTGGCACAACTATAAAGAAGAGACCTCACTATATTCCAGGAACTGCTTCCTCTGCTGGAGATCTAAGAAGTTACATGGTAGAGATACCCTCACTTGGAGACTCTGTAGTCCCAGAAATGCTCCTTAAGGTCTTAGAACCTTACAGAAGAGAAGGTCCATTTTCTTTCATTTGCATTGTGGTCTTTTGATGGCACCAAGAAATTTAAGACTTGACAAACTCCTTTTTATGTTGTTGAAGGGTGTATACTTGATGAGGAAAGGACCAGACTTTATGCTACTGTTGTGAATAAAGGTTGTTCTGTGAGGTTTGCTTTTGCAGCTGCTGTGTTTGGTGAATCCTCAGAAGCAATTTTCTGGTTACAGTTGCCTTGTGCTCTTAACCACTTGATGAGCAAGCTAATAAAGAAGCCACAACAGAAGGATAATAATACACCTGCCTCAGTTCCTGAGATTGATGAGTCAGTGATGTTAAGTAGGATCACATCAAAGGGGAAATCAACACCTGGATCAATGTGTCAGGATCCACTGGTAACTTGTCAATAGACCAGAACAGCAATATGATTCTTTCCATTTATAGGATTTGCTTCTGATTTTCCTGCTGCGGCTCTACATTGAATACTTCTAATATTCTTTCTGGTTGTTTTTTGAGCAGACTCAAGGCCAGATGAGATCCATGGCTTTTGAGCAACATGAGCTGTGGAAAAATGCTAGTGAGCGTATACCATGGCATGAGAAACTGGAGGGAGAGGATGCTATCCAGAACCGTGTGCATGAGTATGTCCTATCATTCATTGCAATTTTTTCTTTGATTGTTCAACTGAATAAGCACACAAGGAAATGAATGTGTGTGTTCTATTTCAACTCTACAAATACAATGCCTGAGTGCCCCCATATGTTGCTTTTTAAAGTTTTTTGCAGCCTGTATATAAACAGTAAATATGTCCATGTATCTTGTGCCTCATCCTGAAGGCGCTCATGCTTTCACTGTTATTCAGTGGCATCTAAGTTTCTGTTGATTTTAGTTTGGGTTTCTGTTCATATTTTCTCAGGCTCATTTTGGTTGGAAACTTAGAAGCGGCTGTCAGTTTATTGCTCTCAACACCTCCTGAGAGTTCTTACTTTTATGCAAATGCTCTACGTGCGGTTGCACTCTCTTCTGCTGTGTCAAAATCTCTTCATGAGCTTGCAGTTAAGGTGAGCAGGTCAAGTTCAAAGAGTTACATCTACAGTTATGCTTTTACCATCTATAACAGAAAGCATCAGAAATTATTTTTTGCTTCATGTTGGGTGCATTTTTGCTATTGCTTGAATATGAAATGTATTATGGTTTCCAGGTTGTAGCTGCAAACATGGTCAGGACTGACAGGTCCTTGTCAGGCACTCATCTTCTCTGCGCTGTTGGGAGGTATCGCGAAGCGTGTTCACAGGTCTTAATCACTTTCTTATAAATAATATTTTTTTCACCATGTATGCAAGCAATGTATTGAAGAAGTTTTCTCTAGATGTCATAATATGCTCTACAGGTAGCACCTCATAGCAAGAAATACATGCTTTTTTGTGTTCTATGCAGTTGCAAGATGCTGGATGTTGGACTGATGCTGCTACTTTAGCTGCTACACATTTAAAAGGATCTGACCATTCAAGGTTATCCTTTCATCTACATTTAAACAAATTTTTAGTGGTTTCTCTAATTTATTGCAACTTTTAACCGCACTTTGGTGTATTGATGGGACTTTGTTTTCTACTAAACAAATCTCAAATATGCATCAAATCATATTCATCGCTGAAGTTCTGGTCTAACGTTGCAAAGCTTACGCTTCTTTCAGGGTGCTGCAGAGATGGGCTGACCATGTCCTTCAAGCCGAACATAACATATGGAGGTATAAGAACATCATTATTCCTGTCATGCTACCTCCTGTGAGGATTTCGTGTATTTTCTTCCTTTTCTATTACTTGTCTTGAAGCTCTTAATGGTGATGATTTCTTAGGGCTCTGATACTGTACGTAGCAGCAGGGGCTCTCCAGGAGGCACTGGCTGCTATTCGTGGGGCCCAGCAGCCTGACACAGCTGCCATGTTCATACTTGCTTGCCGAGAGATCCACCAGACATTCATTTCAAATTTAAGGAACTCGATTGATGAGGGACCTTCAACAGAGCAAAAACAGTTTTGCTTGCCCGGGTTGGACTTGGAGAATGAGGATGTCATTGCAGTAGGAGAATATTTCGGACAATACCAGAGGAAGCTGGTGCATCTGTGCATGGATTCACAGCCAATCTTCGACTAGGACAATTATATCTTGCACTTATATTCATGGCCTGAAATTTCAACAATCTTCATAGATCAAGCCGTGGAATTTCAACAGCATCGTGGTTTGAGTCTCTTCGACTTGGACTCTAAGGATTGTTGAGCAGCATTCTCGCAGCTGGGAATCTTCGAATATCAGGTTCTTGGCATTCCTGCTACGCAGGGCAGTAGAAGACGGCAAAACATACTGTGGAACTGCCCTCAGGTTTTTGTTTATTCATCTGTGTCTGTGATGTTGTGAGTATTTCGAGATGAAAATTTGCCTTTAAGACTGTATTCCCCAATGGCTTTTGTTGTGCGACTGTGTCCAAAGTTTTGCGAGATAAACATTTTGTACCCTTGAGCTTTTACAGCTTTGGCAATGACACCCTTCAAAGTCCAAACCGAAAAACTAAGACAGACCTAATTGAAGTAGTTTAATTATCATTTTTCTTTACTTAAATGGTCGAGCTGTTCAGACAGTTTCTTGTCCGTCGGCATGACATGGTTCTTGAGAAGACCCAATAACTGAGCAAGAGCAGAGACTGCAGAGCACTGCACAACATCAGACTAGTGACATGACAGGAAACATCAACATGCACATGTAATAAGCTTCGAAGATTGATTTTTGTTTTGAGACATTTCGTTGGCTGGAGGCAAGCTTGTGCTTTCTCTGTCGGTATGTAGTAGGATAGATTTTGTTGAAAGAACTCTGGCAATATGAGGCATTGANGCGTGTAGTAGGATAGATTTAGTTGAAAGAACTCTGGCAATATGAGGCATTGAGGCAGATGATTATTAATTAGTGGGCAGCTGCCTTGAGCGGTTTGCCACTGTAGATGGGCATCATCATCCTCGTGAACTCNAGTGAGCAGCTGCCATGAGCGGTTTGCCGCTGTAGATGGGCATCATCATCCTCGTGAACTCTTCCAGACTAACCATTCCGTCTCCATCCATGTCGACCTTCCTGATCATGTCCTTGCAATCCTCGAGCTGGTTTCCCCCTTCACTCATAAGCCCCAGAGAGCACAAGATTGAGGCCAACTCCTCAACCGAGATCTGCCCATCGCCATCCTTGTCGAACACATCGAAGGCCTCCTTCAGGCCGCTGACGACCTCGCCATCCCCCAGATTGCTCGAGCCGAACCCCATGCTGGAGTCCGCTAGGAGCCTGCAGAACTCATCAAAGTCTATCATTCCATCCCTGTTACGGTCGGATCTCACGACAATCTCATTGACCTCCTCCTCGCTCATGAAGATCCGGATCCCCCAGAGCGAGTCCCTCAGCTCCCGCGTCGTTATGAACCCGTCCCCGTTCCTGTCAAAGGTTGAAAAGAGCATCTTCCTCTGCTTGTAGAAACCTTTGTCATCTTTCGTCTCGTTGCTCGCCTCCTTCTTGGCCACCTGCGCACCCCTCTCCTCGCTGGGCGTGTTTGAACGGCTGCTGGATGACGAAATATTAATACTACTGCCACTTAGAGTCGCATTCCCAGCTGAGACGATCAAAGATTGGAACCATCGCAGGAGTCTCCTGGTGGGATGGTTCCAGACTATGTTCACGAGACTAGCAATGAAGAGAAGAGAGACCACCAAGATTATGGCAACAGACACCATGTTATTCCTTTCCTTTCCTCTTTTTTTTTTTTTTCATCCACCCACTCTGGGTATATAAAACAACTTGGAACACCAACCTGGAATAAGCTGCCAGAAGAGAACAGAGGAGAGTGCTTGTTGGGTGGTTTTGTCCATGTCCTTGTTTCTTGTCTTTGCTTGTGGTGGAGGGTAGGAAGAATGCTGAGGGAGAGAGTGGCCTCAGCCATTGGACACAAACGTACGCGGCTTTAGCTTCGGAATCTCTGGACGGAAAAGAGTCTTTTGCATATACAAGAACAGAGAGCCCATTAGCAGGCCTCTGGTGCAAAATGGGCATTCCAAGGTAAAGGATTCAGTAGCATTCATGGAATTGGCATATTGAGAGAGCCCATAAGCTCTCGAGTGGGATCGTAGTTCGAAAAAGGAGAAGTGAAGCATTTAGGGCCTCAGGCTCAAACTTAATGGAATGTATTCGAATAGCAATGGGCGCGGGGCAGGTATATGGAGACTCGTACCTACCCGCACCCTTGGCCTGTCGACCCGACACGGGTCTGTTTGAGCTGACCAGCGCCCCCAACGTGTCTAGGGCGGGACGGACCGGCCCGCCCCATTCGACTCATGATATAAAAAAATTCAATTAAAATTACAAAATATAGAATAAAATATGATACAAATGTATAATATGATAGATATTATATATTATTGCGGGCGGGGCGGGTCAGGTTAAGTCAGAGGTCATACCCAGAGCCCGCCCGCCCCCATAAGCGGGTCGGGCCAGGACGTGTCGAATGGTAAGAGAGTAAATTATCTACCGATCAGGAGGGCGGCCATGGCCGGCCCCGTAATTGTCAGTTAACGCATCTGACACATGCGGCGGCGTACTCCCCGATTCCAATTCCACTCCCATGTGGTTCATTACTGCTCTAAAAGGACAACGAGCTGGCGATATGTCGTGTATTTCCTTGTCGTATATGTATTTTGCACGTGCGCCTGACCTTGTCTTCTGTAATGTCTCTCATTATTGCACGAGAAAGCTTCCCTTCCTCCTGCCGTCTTCTTGGATGGTGGGGTCCGAATTTAGATGAAAATCTCGATCATCCTACCATGCGGTAAGAAGTAGTCGAAGAAAAATTGTTGTAATCTGACCAGTCGTCTCGGTGTCACTTAAGAAAGAACTCGATGCCTCCTTGCCCCTGCTCTCTGGGAAAGCTGCACGGTGGAATCTCTCTTATGAAAAGGAAGGAGAACCAGCATTCGGGGTACGCATGCGATCCGTCTCTAGTTCCGTGGATCCAGGGGGTGGATGATCTATCTTGGAACATGCTTGTTGCATAATTCATCTCACGGGTTCGAGAATATATTCCAGTTGATTTGCAATGCGGGCATCATAGTTTGAAGCATCATTTGATGTTCTTTCTGCATTATATTATATTCTTGTCGCATTGCATGCTCAGGATTGACACGATTCACTAATTAGATATATGTATGTGTGTGTGTGTGTGTGTGTGTGTGTTTGTGAGCTAGCTAGCGTTCATCGAACCGACCAGGTCGATGATAAGAATCCATTAATTTACATAAAGTAGTGGTCAAGTTTAATTCTGATTCTCTCAATTCTTGGCCCTTTCATCACAGACACTCTGCAAGGCGCTTCTGTACACTGAACCAGAATCGGATGAACCGGATTGCAGGGAAGATTCCCTCTCATCTGATCTCTTTTCCCCCTATTCCTCTTTATATCTTTGGCTCGTGTTGATTTCTTTATTGGGTTGTCATGATTCCTTCTCTGCCTACTTAAATTAATGGATGTGCTTTTGGTCGTATGCATGATTGTCTCCTTCGCTCCTTCGTCCCTCTGAAGGTTTTCTTCGCTTTTGCCTTCGATCTATTGGTCTTATCATCCATCGGATGCTCCTCCTCCATCTGCATCACCAAGCGGAGTGTGTGCAGCATCGCCATGTTTCGGAAACCTGCAATCTTCAGCTCATGTATATTTTCGTGGGGAGCATGCCAACTCGATAAGGTTCGGATCCTGCTGTGTCAACCACGAAGCTCTTGAATATAAGATATCATCACCACACGAGAAGAGGATCTCGTAATTCACTCTAACTGGTGCCGATAATTTAGCCGTTACTGCATGCGATCAGAGGTTTCTGAAATCATCAAAACTGAGATACTTTGTTTCAGTTCATTTGCCAGTGAATCTTGGGATGGGAAGCTGAACCCTTTTACCCTCAGAGGGCGTCTTACCAGTTCATTCTCATCTCGGATCCTCCTCGGTCATCTCTGTGCCTTGAGCAACGCAGGTGCTAACCGCTAATTAGGAGGAAACCCGTGCTATATTAGTACGCAGATGTGATGACACGGGTACGAAATTGTGCCATTTGCCCTTCCTAAGTCGGTGAATCTCTTTTACAGCCAAAGATGAAAAGTTTGATCTCTCACTGTCAGGACAAAACATATCCAAAACTTGCGTTTGGACGTAAAAAGATGAGGGGGTGCTATCATCTCTACGAGCTTTTAATCAACAACTTCTTTCTTTTTGACAGAAATCAGACAGGCAAATCTTTGCCTTTTTGACTTGGATCGGCGTCTTGTTATATGCAATAATTCGACTAGTTTGCCACTAATTGGTTGAACTTCCTTTCACCAAAGACAATATTAAAGACATGCTTGTCATTTAAAGACGAGGAGCACTTGCCATAGTCGACAAAAAGGCAAAAGCACGAGAGAGCAACAGAAGAGAAACTTTTTTTTTTTTTCTCTTTATGATCCATTGACTAGGTTCGGTAATCGAAGGAACCAATCAACTGCCCAGTCAATACCTTCTTTTCCAGGGGAACTATCTATGAGGGTTTCGCCGAACCGTACATGTTCGTAGATCGGAAAGAAGCCGGTTAGTTACTGCGCTCCTATGCTTTACGTTATTAATGCATATGTCGATGGACTTCTTGTAACTACCTGATACCACAAGAGGAAAATCAGATGCTTTTATTTCCTGCCGAGCTACAATCGCAGATTTGCCAGTGTTCGAATGTTTGCTTTCATTGGGTATGCGATCGATCTTCATAAGGTTTCGCATCATCATAAATGTTTCACCTAACAATGTGGCTTCAACGCCTACAACAAATTTGTGGGGGTACTCCTAAATTCGACATAAATGATCAGCCGATGACATTTACAACCCCGATAACACTATGGATAGATCGGGCTATTTCATGCGTTTAAGTTGAATTTCTCGCTCTTACGGGTGGATAATCAGAACGCTTATGTATATGTCATGGTGAATATACTCTTCACAAAGAGAAGGAAGTTGTGGCACAAATCGGAGAGGATCCACCATTATTGTTTCAGTGAAGATTGACAAGCAACATGAAATGAGCGAAACGCTCATGATCGATCATTCGAAGCATTGTAACACCCGAATTCTTAAGCATGTTGCGCGCACGTCTTCTTTTTTTTTTTTGGGTTTCAGTTCAGCTTTCCCAGTAGCAGATCAAGGAAGGCTGTCGATTAATGGAGGAGATCATGAGGGTCATGGGAGGAACATAGCTGGCAAAAAAAAAAAAAAACTGTTCAATAATTGGTTGACCGACACATTACAAACTTTACAGATCATACATAGGATGAGGTCAACAACATGTTGCTAGCTGATGTACAGGACTGTTCTTTGCCCTATGTATCTGGGAATCTAATCCTGCAATAATGGAACAGTACATGGAGGACTCCGACAAAATCAAACAGGCTGTGTACCACTCAGTAATTCAATCAGCAACAGCGACTCACTTGATAACTACCTCTGACCAAGCTATGTAATCTGCTGGAAAATCCGATCATGCTATGTTATCTGGGTGTGGGTGGGGGTAGGGGAATACCCAACAAAGTGACTTGCACAAACGTTCTCCATTCTGATCTATACGTCATTAATCAGTCAAATCCGGGATTTGCTCATGAGCAATACTGATTTACCTCTTTGATCAGAATCATCAGATCGAGCAGTCTCTTGGAGGTGAAAGGGTAAGCAACTGCTCCATAAACGATCTAGATAAACTAGTATCAATATTCACCGTATCCATATGCAGATTAGAGGAACGCTGCATGCTTCAGGAAATAAAAAACGAGATGTTCGGTCGAGGATAGATTTAGAAATGGTTTCTGATCGAAATTTATGATGACCAAGACCGACAGGGGTTGAATGATCAAGGGCCTTCACCTGCATCACTGACTCGAGAACATGAAGATCTACGGATACGCTTAACATCTCATGAATCCAAATCCACAAGCAACAAAAATCAATATATGTCAGTATGGGGGGTGAAGATCATTCTCTCAAGAACCCTGGATCTACTGCTCTTTGCAATAAGCCCGCAAGATAAGGTCAGATAAGAATTAAATGAGTCGACAAATACGAGAGATTTCCAATAACCGACACGGTGATACCAGATTAAGAGACTATGCATATATACTGATCAACAGCGTAGCATCGGAAAACCCCAGTCTCACGGCGACCTGAAAATTTTTTCTTAGCCCTTTCTGTGACTTCCCACAGCTTTATTGAACCGCAAGAGAACAGGGAAAGATCCTGCCATTAATGGCGCTTTCAGGCTCATGAACCCGCATGATTTGATACTACTAATCGAGATCCAGATTCTTCCATATCAACAAGCAGTTCAAGAAAGCTGTGGAAGGCAACAAAGAGGGACCACTATTTCCTTCCCCGCCCATTCTGGGACAGATCGAGGCAAAACGTACACAGAAGTGAGTAGACACCGGGCGAACGGAGTAGGCAGTTATCGATCGGGTTAGGTGGAGGAGGTGAGGAACAAAGAGGCTACTAATATACAGAGATGGAGAGATAGGTTAGATGAAGAGGGGCTTAAGGATTGGTGGAAGGAGAGGTTGTATTTGGCTTGGAAGAGGAGGAAGGAAGGTGGGGATATTTATAGAAGGAATGGCAGAAAATAAATAAATAAATACATAAATAAATTTGTTGGGGGAAAATTACAATTTTTTTTTTCTGGGGGAGGTTGGCAATCCCAAGGAGAATATTGGGCCTGAGATTACTGAGAATCCCCCTCCTTTTCAGCCTATTGAAAGGCTGATTTCACCTTCCACATTTGTTATGATTTGATATAGTATTCCTATACATCTCAATATAAAAATAAAAATATTATTGATTGATTATGTATTTATCTTATATAAAATTTTGCCAAAATTAGTATATGACGGTTTTATTTCTTATCTGCTCAATTGAATTTGGATCGATAAAAAGTTATCTTATATATTATGTAATTTATATTAAATAGTAATTTATACGACATTTTCACATGTAGGAAAAAACCAAACAGTCACACTCGTAAAATCTACTAGCATTTTTGGGCATTGAAATAAGCATTGTATATTGGTCGAATCTAATTGAACATAGATAAAAGAGAAGTTATCTTATACATCATTTGATTTATATTGGAAAATGATTTATATATCGTTTTCATGTCTAGAAAAAAGCTAAATAATCACACCGATAGTTTTGAGCATTGAAATGAGCATTGTATATTGGTTGAATCTAGTTGAATATAGATTAATGAGAAATTATCTTATACATAATCTAATTTATATCAAACAAGGATTTACATGTCATTTTTATGTTTAGAAGAAAGCTAAATGGTCACACCCATGCAATCTGCTAGCGTTTATATATTGGTTGATTGAACATGGATCAATGGGAAGTTATCTTACACATCATCTTATTTATCCCGAAAAACAACTTTCATGTCTAGAGAAAGCTAAATAATCACACCCATGGATTCTACTGGCGTTTTGGGCATTGGAATAAACATTGTATATTAGTTAAATCTAATCAAATATAGATAAATGGAAGTTATCTTATACATCATTTGATTTATACCAAACAGAGATTTACATGTCTTTTTGCATGTCTTGAGGAAAGCTAAATAATCACACCCATGAAATCTACTGGCGTTTTGGGCATTGATTGAAATAAGCATTATCGGGGCGAGAAAAATCCTTTTATTTTGGACAAGCGAAAGAAGTAAAATCCTTTTTCTTGTGGGGGGTAAAACCGTAAAAGAAGGTGTTAATATGTTGACGAAAATACAACGCACGAGTCATAAATTCAAGTGCAGTTGGGATGCAGGCTACTCCCCGCATCCGACGGTGGCGGTCACCCCACTGGGGGCTCATAGATTTTTTTATTTAAAAAAATAAAGATTTCTAATACTCAAAAGCCAATAGCATGAGAGAGAGAAATCAAAATTTGCAAATTTTATTTCTCAAAAGAAATTTCTTCCTGAAGTTTGACCGACACGCGCTTGATTGGATTTAGCTTCAATTCCAATCTCGTAAAAAGATAAAATTTATTATTATGAATTTTAAAATTTGAACTTATTATGAAAAGAATGCATATAAGTTACCAAGGTGGGGTTGGACTAGTGATTTTTTTCACTAAATCCCCAAATATGTGATTCAATGATTGAATTTCAGGTTAGAAGAGTCGATATGAATTTTTTTACGAATCCTGACTCGACCGTAGACTATTCTCGATGTACGTTTCGGTTAACTTAGGATATTACGCGATGCAAACAAAAGGAAAACTAATATAAGTTAGTTTAAATAGTTGGATCATCCTTCTCTTAACTAGCATCTCGAGATCGAATTATATGAATAGAAAGAATTTACATTTAAAAAGTTTTATACCTTAACTATATTGACTTGATTTAAATTCGAATTAATCAGAATTCAATAAATTTATAGATATTAAAATGACTCATATTAAAAATTTATTTTAAACGCGAATAACTCTCAACGTGGGAGAGATGCATGAGATGAGAGCAAGTTGGACACTGATTTTATTATTATTATTATTATTATTATTATTATTATTATTTACATAGAAGCCTCGAAACCCTTACAATTATGCCCTAAAAAATGTGACCTTTAATTTAGGAATGTTGTCTGCATCGATGTGCATGTAGTCATTGCTGGCACTAATCATCGTTATCTAGGTGATCTCTTATTATAAATGGAAAACAATCCGTAATTCATACCTCTGCTTATAAAATAAATTCACAATTCTAGATCTTACGATTAGGAAAGGAAGAATTAACGAGAGTTTTATCTTTAAATGTGCCGATTTAGTTCGAAATCAGACCGGTCGATAAATATCGTATCTCACTCACAAGAAAGAGAGGCATTGAGCATTCTACAAGGTTAGTCTCTCTACCCCGTTGGCTCTAGGAGAGTCCTCCCACTTGGTATTGGTAAATCGGTTTACACATCCGATTTCACTCTTCTGTTTATCACCTTCGGTGAGATCGATCGCAGTTGTACTTGTACATGAACCCATCAAATTCATTTATTGCATTATTTACCACTATATTTTTTAATAATAATAAATAAATAAATAAATGGAAACCGAGTCGAGATAAAATTGACCTAGCTAGGGGCTATGTTCACACAGACACACGCACACAAAGGGAGTCTAGTCTAGTTGTTTCCGTACGTGTATGTGCTTGGAGACAGGAGGAGATCGGAAGACAGGTTCATGGGAATACATGCTCTGCGTTGTCAGTGACAGTAGATCACTTAAAAAGGCTCTGCCATCGATGGATCCAACACTTACACTTATGCCCGACAATGACACTTTGTACAGTCACCCACTTTATCATCGCGATAATAATTCAACCCTTTAAATCGGTTTAATTAAATAATTTCTAATTAATTTTGTATACATATATATATATATTATGAAAATAAATTTAAATGGTCTGCTTACTAAATCGTTCAATGGATGAGCCATAAAATTTTTGTTATTTTAAACCCACTCTGCCCGAGTGGGCTACCAACTCCGTCCACTCTTCTCCACCCTTTTCCTTTCCTTCTTTTTTCTTAAACTAATTGACCATAATTTTGATGTTCTTGATGGACCAATAGATATAGAGAAGAACATCCTGCAGCTCATCGGGCTGGCTAAAACGGTAACGTTCGGGCAATGGAGTTTAGCGCTATGATAGAGGCAATTAATTCATAGTTTAGTGCTAGGAGATAGAGTTCTCTTAATTTACAATCAACACGAGTCGGTCGGTCGATCTAGTTTGACATCTCTTTCCCCTAAGTGAGTTATCGAGTTCGAATATTGTGAAGGGGAAAAAAATTTACATTCGGAGTGCTTTTACCTCTTAAGATAGAGATTTCAGCTTAAATATGGATTAATCGGGTATTCACATCAAATAAATAAATAATAAGAAAAAAATATTAAATTATTTTCCCCCACCAGCTCATATTATTCATCTTAAGCGTGCTTTTGAAACAAAGGCAGAGTCAGAAAAGGTCAAATTATTAAGCGAAATTGGAACTTATGGCCAATTATAAAGCCTAATGAGTTCCATCCATTACCTAACCCGGGTGGACCCACCGAAATGCCTCGTTTGAATTTTCAAAAATCGAAATTAAGATGTAAACGTCGCTTGCTTTTAGCTTGAAAAATGTTCGGTGGGGACCTCGATCGTTGATGCTCCCCCGCAACGGCTCGACCCAGCTAGCTCGAGCTAGGCTCGTACTAAAATCGTAGCCTAGCATCCATCGTGTGGATGCTCCCATCGTCTAACCCACCTTTAATTGGTTGTTAAGCATGGAACGTGGCGGGTGACAGGGACTGCTTTATGGTCTCTCCTGTGCACACAACTCACTGGGTCGATCGATTTGTTTAATTATTAGGATGAGGATGATGATGATGATGATGATGATGATCGGGCAGCAGAATTTTTTTTTATCTTATTATACAAGGGATTTGTAATTTAATGGGAATCACGTTGTGCGCACGTCAGTTGATGATGGAGCCTTCTTAGCTGGACATTTTGGGTGTGTTCTGTCCGTATTCATCCCGTGACAACTGGTCTCCGGTTGGCCTCAGTAACCGGTTCATATATGTGCGGTTGGATCGGTATATCACCCACTACCTAGGACGACCAGCAGGTTCTCGGTTCGACCGTTGGCGGTCCAACGGTCGGACTCTTCCAACACCCCTTTATGACTCATTGCTCGGTCTACTTTCAGCCCCACAAACCTTTCGTTCATGACTGGAAAAAAGTTAAGTGGTTCTGGACCACATAATTGATTGATGACTACAGAGGCTTCGCCGCACAGGGAATGGATGGATGCATCTTTAGATGGACAGGAGGAGAGCTCTGAGTCAAGGCCCATGAAGCATGCCCACTTAAACTTATGAAACTTGAACCGGGGAGAGACGCNAGCATGCCCACTTAAACTTATGAAACTTGAACCAGGGAGAGACAATGAATTGCCTCAACTATCAATATTGATACGAATGCTATGCGTGCACTAACTTTTATTGCAATGTATAGCCCTCAAATTTGTTCATGAAATGTGAATACTTTTCGACTTCTGTGGGATGATCTGCATCAACACGGGATACGAACGATGAATTCAATGAGACATTTGCCTATATTTCATTTCTCTCAGAAGGGAGTTGGGTGGTTCTTGGGCGCATGCAGTGCTTATTACAACATGAAAGGGATACAGCAAGAAGGTGCAACCAGATCTAAATGCTCGAATCTTCCATTCCCCTTGCTACTACCCCTCCCTCACGAGCTGAAGAGCCCTGCGAACCCTGGAGGAAAGACCTAGACTCCCCGAGGGTTTAAAATGGAAAAATGTCATCAATAATGGCATGGCCGGTGCATCTCCCTCCGATCCCTGGGGGATTAGATTCCCTCATAACTCGATCTCGATGAGGTGAACTCTCCGGCCCTCCTCAGGCAAGTGATCCAACTCCAGAGTGACCAGCCCCGATGATGAATCGTACCCGAACTCGACCTCTTCAGAGCCCACCAGGCACCTCCTCGGCTTAGCTGAAGAGTAGGTGCCGAACCTTCCGCATCCCTTGACCTCAAGGAGAACAACTCCCACCAACTCATCGCTATGAACCGTCATCCCTTCTATACTATCCTCCAAGTCTGTCAACTTCGCCCCACCAGCTCTGAGCTCGTATTTCAGCCCTTCGATGGCCCCACCCGAGTTGTACATGCTGATCAGCCCAATCGGGGCGAAGCTGTAGCCCGGGGCCAAGGCCTTGACGGGGGTCACAGTGAAGACCTCGTACTCGAGGACCTTCAGGGACACGGGCATCGAGACATTGTACGGCAAGATCACGAGCTCGCTGCTCTTGTGGCAGTAGACGGCACAGTTGCCAGCCCATTCCGCCGAGTCTGTGGAGGCCTCGCGAATGAGGTGGATGTCCCGGCCTCGGATGTAGCCTGTGACACCGTCGGACGTAGTCTCATGGAATGTGTTCTTCCTCTCGGCAACGTTCCATGCTGCTCCTTGGCAGTTGTAGACGCCGAGGACGCCCGTGTACTTGTTCATGTTCCATATTTTCAGCAGGCTGCGCGAACAATGGGATTTCCGATTAATTTCAATTTCTCAAGATCATCAGCGAATAAATCCACTGACAAATTGTAAGAAAATAGAAAGCTAAATACTAAAATGTGCAATGAGAGAGATAGCGACCCATGCTGTCTAAGAATATTTGACAGATCTTATGGAATCTTATTGGATAATGTTCCTCCAATGGTCAATAATTTACTAACCAGGAAATAAACATTGTTATATTTGCAGGAATCTTCTCGTATTGTGGATTAGTCATGTGTGCAAATCGCAATAGATAAATGACCAAACAAAAGTTTGATGCAAATGCAATGGAATGCTCACCTGACACCATCTCGGGCCGGGTCAGAGAAGAGGCAGTCACGGGTAGGCCGACCGGGCAAGCGAGCTCGGAGAACAGACCCATCTGGCAGCACCAGCTTCTTGAGGAGCTCGAAGTTATGCTTCCCAGGTGCGTCACTGATCAAAAACACGAGAAGGTCAATCCCCTTTAGCCGACGATTTCAGTAAAATAGATCAAGCAAATATGTAACTATCACGTAAATCTTATTCGCTACCTGACATAGATCGGGCCACCGCTGATTGCTCGGGCCGAAGCATGGTATTCTGCAGCAGGGTGTACAGAGTGGAACATATCCCAGTCAGGCTGCATGAATGCACCCAAGAAGACGCTGTTGTATGCAACTGCTGCTATATGGATCGTGTGTGAGACGGGGTCCCTCGGATAGAAATCATCGGATGCTCTCACCACAGCAGTCTGCTTCGAACTGTGAAATTCACAATCTCCGGGTGAACGTACTGTAGCTAGAGGAACATTTCTATGATAAAACGTACTATTAAACAGCAATGCAATCAGCCGTATCTAGCGTTGAGTTTCATAGAAACATCATACTAGAAACAAATGCCAAATTATGATCTTAACACCAATATCACATATGAAATATGTGGTAAATAATTCTGTTCTGACAGCCTGATTAACCGAATTAAAGGATGGTGGAGTTCGTACCAGTAGAGTGCGTCAGTGTTATGGCTCATGCAGGCAATGCACCCATTGTCATGGAAATTCCGGGCCACAGAGGCGTCCAGTGCCTGGTGGTACTGACGGGTCAGCTCGACCCGACCGCCCAATCCTGCACCAAGAGTCTCCAGTATGCACTGAGCATCCACCTTCACCCCGTCTATTCCTGCGCTTGCCAAGTAGCTGTGCAGCTCGTTGTAGAATCTGTAAACCTCCTTCGGGTTCACCAGCCCCAGACCCTACAGAAACGGATCAGAATTTCGGGATGCATGTTCAGGTACGTTTTTTCAAAAAGAAATGGAGAATGAAGGAAAAGAGAATCTTTCTGAAAATTGTAGCTTCACCTGCACAGCCAAAGCATCGTTCTTCCATGTGGGTTCATTCTCGACCACCCCCTTCGAGACCATTGGATACTTCATCAGCGAACCATACTCCCCAGGACGTACTCCACCCCAGTACCCTGTGATTGCGTGCCAGACATACACGTACTTCAGCCCATGCTTCTCCTTTGCGATATCTACGATACTCTTGATCCCCACCGCCGGATCATCCTTCTTCTGGAACTTGGCGTTCTCTTTGATCCCCATCAGCCTCAGCAGCGGCTTCTCCTCTGCTGGGTCGCCACCCACAGACTGCCATCCGTCATCAATGATCACGAACTTGGGTGGAGTCCCACCAGCTGCCAAGCTGGCAAGCCCAGCTTCGACCCCCTCCTGGGTCACCTCCTGATAGAAGGCATCCCAAGTGCACCACCCAAAGTAGTCAACAAAACCGGGGAGCTTCTTCTCGTGCCACTGGCGGAATGTCTTGAGATGGAACTTGACAGCCCTGATGGCATCGAATATTGCCGTGAATGGATCAGTTCCAGCGTGGATGAACACTGAGTGTGTGAATGACGATGCTTTGGTGTCACAGTCGCCGCTCTCGAGGCAGAGCTCAAGCTCATCCCTTTCATTCCCTTGCAAGCATGCCCTGAACGGGCCCTCGAGCAGGGGGAGGAAGACGGTGTACACAATCTGATTCTCCTCATTTCCGTCGTCTGATTCCAGGTGAGACCCATCCTTGGTTTCAACCAGCAGGAACTGGGTCTCCAGTGGAATCTCGCTGCCCTTGTCTCCCATCTTCTGAGCCATCCACCAGAGCTTGAACCGGAAGCACGCCATGAACCGAACATCCCGGAGGGTCCCAAGGGGCACAACCTGGCGGCTGCTCTCCTCATCGAAGACTGCCCCAAGGAAGACGCCTTCCACTGGACCGGAGTCTGAACCGGAGTTCGCGATTACAGTGTCTGGCACCCCGGTCAGGATTGTCCGGTCCTTCACAATCAGCTTCCGGTCTGCAATCCTAACCGCTGGCTTGATCGTCATCTCTTCCTTTTCCTTTTCTTCGGCTTTACCTTCTATTCCTGCCTTCTCAGGTGAGGGTCGTGGTTCGCCTCTCTGCAATCAAAGCATAAGTCCCACGTCAGATATTCTCTACAGTCACTTCCGACTAAATGCACTGTACATCCTCAGCATAATGATAGATTTCTTCAATATTGGATCCAACCGTATTGACTTCTGTGTTAGCATATTACCATTGAAAAGGCCCATAAGAACCAAACCAGGATTTGTCGGAGGTTGTGAAACTAGTGTTAATAGTTCATTGTTCCACTTCATCAATTAACATATCAAAACAAATCAACTTCTGTTTAAGCTGATCAGGTCGGAACGTGTCATGTACCTTGAAAGCCGAAACGGAGAATGCTTGCCTAGAACAACAAAGGCTGCAATTTCTGTAACATGAACAAACCGAAGAGATCTTGTTAGAACATTCCTAAGACACCGTGAGACCTCCTACTTCATTGCATTTAACTTTCTCAGGAACCAAAAGGGACAGAAACCGAAAATCAGAAAAACGAGATGGTACCTAAATGGGAAGATCGCTTCTGAGCCGCGTTTGAGATTTTGAGAGTGTAAGCGAATGAAGAGGATAGTGATGGGAAGAAACGGGCGAGGGGCGTCGTATTTATAGCTGGGGATCTCGAGATGTAGCTCAGTCGCGACACCATTGTTTACGAGGCTTCGAGCTTTCTCTCTCTATATCCCTATCCCTTTCTCTCTCTTAAAAAAATTATGTTTCGTCTCGGCTCCAACCTCCCCGATCTAATCCAGCGGCAGCGACACGTCTCAATGGTCCAGATGTCAGTCTTTCGACGGCAGATGAACCCGCCACGTCGGATCCACGTCGAACCAATCCAGAACCAGCCGCCATTGTTGGGGGGATAATCTAAGCTCCCCGGGGGATTCACGGGTCCTCTATGAAACACTAGCTGCTGTGTTGACACGTCTGCATCGCCCCCACGCGGGACGTCGTTTTCAGCCTCGCGCCCACGCGGCTAGTGCGCCTTGGTGACTCCGATACGCTTGTCGTTGCCTGGATGCGTTATAATTCCCCCCGCACTTATTTAGTCCGCTGATCTGTGTCCACGTATGATGGGCTTTGACCGTTTGACGTTTACTGCGTCGCCGGGGGACTACTCTGTACGCCCAGGTGCATGAAACTTAAAGGACAGGCTTTGCTTCCAGGGCCACGGGGGGTTGGTTGGTTCTCAGCTGAGGGTGGGTGCATGCACCTGGCTCTGCTAAATCATGAGCCAGATCTAACGGCATTCCAGGAACGATGGGTCGTTGCGAGGCTAAGATCCTTCCACGTGGCGCCATCTGCTTACGTAACTCATCGGACGGTTGCAATTCCCCTGTCTCGCTTAACGCCCCTCCAATTATTATTATTATTTTTTATTTATTATTTTTTGGGAGCGTGATACTTGGACAAGAAATGCCCTTTTTCTCGGTGCGTGTGCGTGCGATATTCTCAACCGTCCGATGACGTTTATCCAGCTCATAAACAAAGAACGTATTTTCGATACTTCGGCTTTGATACGCCGCATTCGGTTTTCTCGTACGAACCGTAACCTTTAGCATCTCTTGGAAATACTTGGATTCCTGCGAGATCTCTACGCGTTCGATTGTGTCTCTACACGTTGCGGATTCCTAATAGTTTACTTGTGCTATAATCGCATCTGTTTCTTAATCTACACACTATAGTTTGGAAATAATCGTCACACGGTCGAAAAAATCATAGCATGGAAAAGGGAGGAAAGATGTGACGTCATGGGCATAAAAATGTTTTTTTCACCTTATATTCTTATATCAATTAAAACTTATTATGGTTTAATTAAAAATTTTAAAAAAGTTGTGAATGATTCTCGTAATCTGAAATTTGATTTTTAGTTTACTTATTAGTGAAGAAATTATAGAGTATAATTTGTTAGTATATTTCAATAAATAATGCAACTAAATTATTATTAAAAAGGAAACATATTT
>CXYZ01012827.1:361398-420561 GCA_900006705.1 Sonneratia caseolaris | reverse complement strand
ACGCGACCACCATTTTCAGGACTAATTTAAGGGGCTGGTGAGCTCTACCCGACTATGGAACACGAGGAAAAAAAAACATAAAATTGATTACATTGCAGTTTCTGGTGTCAATAAATATTTATCGGTCAACTCTCATAGTTCCGGCACAAGGAGCATTTATAATTGGATAAAAAAAATTATTTTTATCACAATAAATTATAATTATTTATAACATTTTCATCCTAACTTTGATTACTGCACCTCCCTACTAAAATGGTAGGTTCATATGGTTTTAGTGCACCCATACCCCAATTTGGATACATAAAATTTCTTCTTTTTTTTACGCAATTAGCTTTAATCGTTCAAATTTTAATTCTTATGTTACTTGGATACTGTTCTCTAACTTGATATATTCTTATTTGATATAATAATTATACAAATACGTTGGGTTTAATCCCGTTTGACACATCCAAGTATCCAAGAGGCCATGGACAAAAAAGAAATAAAGATTGAAAAATTTATTTATCGTTGATTATAGTAATAAGATGAAATAGTTGTACAAATGTAACAAAACTATGAAAATTTTGGGATTAATTCTAAATAGAGTAGACCTTCACCAAGGTGAAGGAGCAAAATATCCCAAAATAGAAGGCCACGGGAGCAAAAACAGAGCAGACAGACAGAGAAGAGACGGATGGGGCTTAGAGCGACCGATTGACCAAATTTCACGAGAGACTGTCCACTAAGATGGGAATGAATGGAAGATTCGAATCTTCCATGCGAATCTGACGGCTATGAACTAACTCAAAGGCCACCTCTAGGCTCTGACATCCAGCTCGCTTGACCAGCCAACCAGAATATAATAAAATAGTCTTCTCCTCAATAGTTCTAAATGTGAAGTACTTCCCCAAATTTGCCAACTGGATCCGAAATCGATCCAACCCACCCGGTTCCCTCGTAGGGTTTTTTTTTATATTTAAATTATTCAGTTCTTGCCTTCTCTCTGTTCTCTCACCTCCACCCACACCAGAGCTCCTCTCCCCCATTCCCTCCCGCTCTCCCCATCTCCGGAAATTCTGATTCCGGCAGCGGGGGAAGGAGGTCGACTGGTCGGGGCTCCTCGATTCCCCAGAATAGTCTGGTCAACGTATTGTATATTATATTCAAGAACCGAATCTCCCCCTGTTTTCTCGGTCATTCCTTGTATGGTTATGGCCGTGGTGCATCCGAGGAAGTCTTCCATCACCCAGAAGCTGTTCGGCGGAAACAGCAATCACGTGGTGGGGCATAGGAAGTGTTCCCACGAGTTCGAGGACGATGACTTTGAGGAATGCGACGACGCCATGGAGCTCGTGCAGATTGGAGCGGAGAGGACCAAGAATGTGTTGATCTTGATGAGCGACACGGGAGGAGGACACCGGGCCTCCGCCGAAGCAATTCGGGGTGCGTTTCAGTTGGAATTCGGGGACGAATACCGGGTAATTAGCTCGATTCAGATGCTCTCGGTCTTGTTCAACGTCACCTGCTCCTATTATCTTTCAATGAAAACAGGAAACAGCCTCTTAATGCAATCATCTCTCTTCTCTTCTCCATTAGCACTGCTGCAGAAATACTCCATCTGTCAATCTTTCCCCGTTTTCTTCTTCATTTTTCCTTTTGTTTTCCGGTTTCCTATCTGAATTTCCACCCCACGAAGTTTGTTCTTTTAGCCCATTTCTAGCTTAAGAGCTTCCATGATGATGGAGAAAAGCCATCGCTAGAAGAATAATTCATAGTGGGTACCCTCTTCTATGGTTTTCAGATATTCGTGAAAGATGTTTGGAAGGAATACACAGGGTGGCCATTGAATGACATGGAGAGATCCTACAAGTTCATGGTCAAGCATGTTCAGCTATGGAAGGTGGCCTTCCACAGCACTTCCCCTAAATGGATCCACAGCCTCTACCTCGCTGCCATCGCTGCCTACTATGCCAAGTACTTTCCCGTCCTCTTTATTTGACAGTAATTCGTAAATATTCATCGAATCGACGGAAACATATGAAGCTCATCAAACTTCATTGAGAAATTCAAGATGAATAAGTAAGGGCGATGCTTGCAGCGTACAGCTTTCTAAAGGACTAAATGTCTCTATAATGTCGTCAAATCATTAATAAAAATTCAGTAAGATTGTTATTTTATCCTCGATATCTTGATTATCTTTTGAACATGTACTCTTGTTTATTTATTGGTCTTCGCCTTCATCAACGTGATCTCTTATCGTTGCCCCACGTTCTCTGTAGTTGTAAGTCGAGAAAATAATTCAAGAAAAGACTACTCATGGTTGTATATTTTCTGTACTAAAATGTCATCTTACTTTAGCGTGGATAAGTTGCAGCAGCTTGACACCGAGAGGTCAAAGACAACTCCTTTCTTTCCCCCCTTCTTTCTATCCTGTTTACCGGCTTCCTCTGTAATTGTAAAAGAAAAGAGTGACAGATAATAAAGAGTAATTCAGCAAAAGCTGTGATATGGTCGAACCGAATCCAATGGAAAACCAGAAAGATGGGCACTCCTTATCTGTTGCTTTTGTGGTGATCCTTTTTTAGGCGGCTGATGTTGGGAAATTGACTGTTTTGAAGGGAAGTTGAGGCAGGTCTAATGGAGTACAAGCCCGATATAATCATAAGTGTTCACCCACTGATGCAGCACATTCCTCTGTGGGTACTCAAATGGCAAGGGCTTCAGAAGAAAGTGATCTTTGTCACGGTCATCACAGATCTTAACACTTGCCACCCCACGTGGTCAGTTTCCTCGAAACCTTGACAGGTTATCATTTTCATTTTCTCTTCTTATCCATTTTTTGTAAGTTAAAACGTCTAGTCCTGAAACTTTGAGCAGGTTCCATCCGGATGTCAATAGGTGCTACTGCCCTTCGCAGGAAGTAGCCAAGAGAGCATTAGTGGATGGCCTTGAAGAGTCTCAAGTTCGGGTTTATGGTCTTCCCATACGGCCGTCTTTTGCCCGGGCTGTTCTTTCAAAGGTGTGATTCTACAAAACACCCATTCAGAAATGCTTTGGACTGCACTACAATCACCTCACATTTGTCTTAGAGTTCTGATTTTCATGAATGCATTTGTCCTGAAATCTTGACTTTGCAGGACAAGTTGAGGGAAGAACTTGAGATGGATCCTGATTTGCCTGCAGTTTTACTGATGGGGGGTGGAGAAGGGATGGGCCCTGTAAGGAAAACAGCCAAGGCACTTGGAGAATCATTATTCGATCAAAATATAGGAAAATCGATTGGTCAGTTGATAATCATATGTGGGCGGAACAAGAATCTAGCCTCTACTTTGCAATCCGAAGAATGGAAGATCCCAGTTAAAGTAACTACTTGTAACTCAACCTGTTCTCGAGCTCGTATCACTGATCGCAGCTATTGAGGTTGTCCGGCTTTCTTGTGTCGACAGGTCAGAGGATTCGAAACCCAGATGGAGAAATGGATGGGAGCCTGTGACTGCATAATAACTAAAGTACTTTCTCGTCTCTACGTACTTGTTGCCTTTAAGACGACTACATATATTCGATACCAACAGATTTGGGCTGTTTCTTCCTTGCAGGCGGGGCCTGGAACAATTGCAGAGGCATTAATAAGAGGACTTCCGATCATCCTCAACGACTACATTCCCGGACAGGTTAGTAACACTGAATAATTCTGGTTCTTTTTGGTTGTTGCAGACTGTCAGATTCCTTGTTTTCCTTCAACCCAAAACATGCGAGCAAAAAGATACCTATAAATGTCAGGTTGCTCTTCTCAGGATGTATTTATCCACGAAAGCATCAGAGGTAACGCATTTTTAATGCAAGAAACTCCGACCTTGATTTGTTGTCTGCATTGTAACTACAGGAGAAGGGCAATGTTCCGTACGTCGTTGACAACGGGGCTGGCATCTTCACTCGCAGTCCCAAAGAAACTGCAAGAATAGTTGCGGAGTGGTTCAGCACGAAGACGGATGAGCTGAAGAGAATGTCCCAAGATGCCCTTAAACTAGCGCAGCCCGAGGCAGTGTTTGATATCGTTAAGGACATCCACGACCTCGCCCTGCAACGGGGGCCGCTCGCCAATATCCCCTATATGTTCACCTCATCGTTCACAAGCTTAATTTGATGATTTCCCCGGCAATGCTCCATGTTTTCGCCCGTTTAGTTTGACAGGTTCTTGTCCTGTGCTTTGCTAGGATTTGCGATGTGCGGCAAGATATTGTAATCGCAGCACTAGCATCTTCATTCTTTGGCCTCAGATGCTCGTGAAAATGGGCGAGCGAGTATTCATTTTGGAAGGGTTGTGATTCTTTCCGAGTTTTCCTTATGATCGATCACACGCACACTGTTCCGATAAGAATGTAGGTTGCTTGCTTGGAATGTCAGTTTCTGCAATTCGATGTATCTTCCCTAGGTCACGAGTATGTCCATCACTGTCAGTTTGGAAGCACACCCTGAGAGTTTCATAGGGGATGGATGAAGTGGAAATTCCTTCTACGTCGCTTGCAAGCTTAGTATAAAAGCTTAATTGGCTTGTAAGTCACATATCTTCCGCCAAGAAGACGACATGAACATGACAGAAATTCTCGAAAACGAGAAATGTGTCATCCGTTCGTCGCAGAAACTACAGTTTGGACTGATTCACGTGGTCCGAAAGTTGATGGTGGATAGGTACACTCGTCCTCTCTCTCTCTTCCCTCTTCTCCATAAAAGCTCCCAGAGAAAAAGGACCCCTCGGGGCACCCTTTCCCTGGTGCAGTCAGCAGTGACCCTTGCTGTTACTCTTTCCAATAAGAGCTTTTGATGAGCTCCAACACCTGTGTGTTGTTGATAGGATGAGTTCGATTCTCTTGGAGTATTCGAAGTCTGGCAAGATCTATCCCAAATCCACCTAAAACTGGCCTAATTTGAGCATGTTTACGTGAGTAAATATAGATCTGACTTCAACCCTTCGGGCAGGGCAAGAACACATGACACATCACTCAATATTCATTTTCTTCATTTCAAAGGAAAAAAAAAAACAAAGTAAAATCCACGTAATCATTTTACTATCAAATTGGATGATTGCCCACCACCATCCATGAGAATTTTTAATATGCACCGCACCAACCAGTGTCGAGGTGGGTGCCATGTCTGTTCACTTGTCCATGCTGACCACTCAGTACTCCCCCCTTCACCAAACTCCGAGTCATTCTTGGTCCTTTTATTGCTTGTAATTTGATCTTAATCGGTTGAATTTACGTTAGACTTCTAAATAAGCTAATGAATGGCACATTATTCTAAGTTTTCAATTTATTCTTGGTCATTTTTTTTCAATTGTGTGATTATTCTAAGTTTTTTTACATAAAAAAATGAATGAAGAGATACCAGATGGGCTTTAGCTTAGACTTTGTTAGGTTGTCTCAAAAAAGTAAATTGAATAATCAATTAATATATATTTTTTAAAAACAATTGGTAAGAGCCTATCAAAAGAAAATGTATTTTATTTTATGACGATACAATATTATATGTTGATAGGATAATTCTTTTTATGTAAGGTGCTTTCTCCTGTCCAAAGTGGCAACTGTGAACTCATCGACAAATCTCACCAACTTTAAATAAACAAATAAATTAGACTTCAACCCGGAAAGTTTTATAAGAAATAGAATTTGGTACCGTAATACTATTTTTATCTAATAATTAAGAAATTATATATTTAATTTTTATTATAATATTTATTGTATCCATTCATTTATTATTTATTTATATTATCTCATTCTAAACTTATAAATATGATATTTAATATAAAAAAAAAAAGTAAAATACCTTTTGGAGCAAGCATCCTATGTTTCAAATTATATATATATATATATAAAAGGGCAATCAATGCACGTTAGCATTTCTTGTCGGTATAAAATTTCAAAATTAAGTTAATTTGAGTTAGATTTACTAACCGGTACGTCTGCTATCATATTTTCATTTATAAAATATAAGTTAGAATATAATTTGGGAGAAAGTGATAGATCTAATCGCACGAAATTCTATAAACATATTAGAACTTGCTTGTACCATAATGTATTCTCAATTTTGTTCGATTGTCTGTATGATATATTAGTCGATGGATTGCTCTCAGTGCGTTGATTTTTACGTGACAGTGATGTGGCAACCTCAGCCGTCCACGCTCTCCGCTTGAGACAATGCATTGGCTGGTCTGAGTTTTTCTGTGTTTGTAACTTTTCATACGTGGCTAAATTACTATTTAATTATCCAATTCAAAATTCTAACTTCAAAGCATAGTTTTTAAAACCGGACCNTTTTCGCAGCCTCCTCCCGTCCTCCCTCTTTCAGCAAGTGAAATCTAGGTTTTCAATCTGAACTCTACAGCAAGTGACAGCAGGCAATCGGGGGCGAACCTCTCCCTCACGGCGCAGGCAGCAACGACAACGCTCTCCTCCACAGCAGGCAGCAGTGGCGGACCTCTCCCTCATAGCAAGCAGCAGTGACAGCCCTCTTCTCCATAGCCGGAGGCAACAACGATCCACTCGTTCCTCCACAGCAAGTGTCGGCGGCAACAACGACAAGCCTCTTAGCTCCACAACAGGTACAACAACGAGCCTCTCGCCTTTTCCACAGCAGGTGACAGCAGCAAGTGCTCCAATGCAGGTGGTAGCAACGAGCCTCACGGCTCCACAGCAGGTGGCTGCAACGAGCATCTCCTCTCCTCTCCTCTCCTCCACAGCAGGCGACAGCAGCAAGCAACAACAACGAGTTGCAGCAGTGGACCTTCTCGTCCAGGCGGCGGCAGCAATAGCAGCGGCAGCGGCAGCAGCGGCAAGCTATCAACAGTAGCGGTGCTCCCAGTGTTAACGTAAGGTATTTCTTTTTAATTTGGTTTATTTGTAATGTTTAATTAAATAATAGGATAGTAAAATGTATATGATTTGGTTGTAAATTATGGTATTATACATGTTATTATGTCTTTTTATTATTAATATTATATTATTAATATTATTTATTAAACATGCGGTCTAACCCATTGAACCCCCGGTCCGACCCATGAACCCATGTCTTGACCGGTTCCCGGTCCGGTCCGGTTTTAAAAACTATGCTTCAAAGTACTACGTGTTTGATTAATTTCCCATGGCAAATTTAAAAATTGTAGCTGTGCAGATAATTGTAAGGTAAAGGGAAAATGGAAATTTTAAGTAATAAATTAAAAAAAATAGATTATCCATTTTCTAGGATTCTTTATGAGAGTTTTAAACACTTAAAAATAGTAAGATTTTCGGATTTTAAAATTTTAGATATTTTGGTTTTTGAGCCTTTGAGGGGGAATAGAGGTGGCAAATTATACTGGTTTGGTCTTATTGGGCCGTGCCAACACGACATGATAAGGAAAGGGCACAATAAGGGTTGGCTCAAGCACGATCCTTTAGGATATCATGTCGGACTGGTATGGTACGATAAGATAGGGGTGGTCTTGGGCCAGTTTGATAGTTCAATAATCTCATTTGATTATGATTTATTTGTAATTACAAGTGAATTCACAAATGATACTTTTTTTATTATTCAATAGTGTAGAATAATTTATTAGGTTTTTTTTAAATACCCCTAATCGGACTATCATGCCCATGCGATAAGCACTGGTCAACATGGTATTATTGTGCTGGACTATCGGGTCGGGTCGAATTTTGCTAGGTCTAGGGAGGAGTATGATTATCCACCACTTCTCTCTTTGTTTTTTGGGTTTTTTTTATAAAAATTTTATGGTGTTCTATTATTTATAATTATGTATTGTCTCATAATTATGTAATATTAATTCATACTCATATCTCAAATAAAATTTATTGTATTAAAAATATAACATTATAATAGCAAATGCAATGGTATACACGTGAAGAGATCCTACTTTTTTTTTTAATCAGCAACATACTCTACTCGTTATAGGTAAATAATGGTTTTTTTTTATGGACATAGGTCACCATAAATTACTTATCATATATAATAAAATACTATTAGTGAATTAGTCGAAAACCTCGAATACCCAATTCACCCTTAATTTAATTTTACATGCAACCAATGATTAATTAATTAATTAATTAATTTCTTATTACTGATATAAAAAGGAAGTTTATCGTAGAAAGACCCCACCAAGAGATTAAACTTGCTAATCCATCCACGCCTATGATCCTCTATCCATATGGGTATCTCGGCCGTCAAAACAATAGCTCGAGATGGAAAAATATATATAAATTACGATATAAATTTCTTTTAATATAAATAATTTAATACCAATAAATCAATTAATAAATTCTATTTATTATAAAATTCACGAATTATCCATATAATATCTCAACTATCTGAAAACGATTGGAGGCTGGGAATAATTGAGCTTCGAAACAGTCTTCACAGCTCAAGGAATGCGAGTGACCGAGATGAGTGCAGTCGGGGGACTCTTTATATTGGGCGATGCTCTCGACAATCTCAGTCCCTTATCCGCGAGCATGTGATTAGAGTTTCTTAAGTGGGAGGGTCGCTTTCGTTGGATTTCTCATCGGGCCACTGACCTGTCAGTCTCATCCTATGTGGGCGTCATTGGCACCGCACAGCTGGACGATTTCCATACGTTCACACACTAATTATCTCTCTATTTTTTTATTGGCATTTTTCAAGAAATTAAAAAAAGGAAAACAAAAACAGAAGTATCGGTGTCCTCTTCGGAGTGCTAAGCATAAGTCGCATCTTGAAATATATTTATAAGAATTTGGCACGATAAACAAAAAAAAAAAAAGATATGAGTTGAGATTTTTGAGTCGTCTAAGATAATGGATCGTACCGGTACGGTAAAATAATTTTTACAATAAAAAGATAGTGAGAAAAACTAAAATAATTGATTAATTATATTTTATTATTTTCAATATTTTTAAAATTAATATGAATTTTAGTTTAATTCATCAATTATATCATAACAATTTTATTTTTTTAGATATACAATTATTTAAATTTATTTCTAAGATTGTATATTTGTGTGACTCGGGCAAGGTCAGGTGGCTCTAAACATAAAATATTCATATTTAGGCTGGAATTTTCAGACTTTTCGAGATGATGAATCATGCAAATTCGAGGCATGGGCCGAAAAGTATATTCGTGCTGTGCCATACGGCTTTGATTTGTAGAGCTAATCTGAATTTGGAGGTCTATCTAGAAAGGATTTGAAAATAAGGAGGCCATAGTTCTCGGTGGCAGTTTCATGGGTCCCGATGAGTTCATATCTAGATATGTGTCTGGGTAATCTTATAAAAAAATGATGCTTCTAGGAGAATTAGACTAACCCTATGAAATATCCGTAAAGTGTATGAATTATAACAACTTTTATATGATAGAAATGTATAGCACAAAATTAAATTTAAAAAAAAGGTGAATAATGGAATGCTTGTAAGAGAAAAAATAGTATTATTATTTTTATATCAATAGTATTTAATACTATAGTAACCGATTAATTCCGGACGGATGATGTATTATATAGTTTCGAACTCATTAATTAAATCACAAATACTGACTATCCAGATATTCAAATTCTAAATCTACCATATTATATGTTATCAATTTATCAACCAGATATCCTTGATTATGATAATCTCACATGACAAGAGCCCTTTACCTTTTTTTTTCATTTTTGAACAAATTAGTAAAATAACCATATATTTAACATTTTACCCAAAGTATGATGAAAGATTTAACCGGCGCTAAAAAGCGGTAAAACGACCTAAATGTCCAGTGCGATGAGAGAGAGAGAGAGAGAGAGAGAGAGAGTAGAAGTTAGAGCAGTCTGACGGAGTGAGAGAGTAGAAGTTAGAGCAGTCTGACGGAGTGAGAGAGAAGATCTCGAGTGCGATGGGCACTGCTGGGCGGAGGAAGATTTGAAGCTCTGGTCTGGAAGGTTCGGAGGTGGGGTTGAGAGGTGATGCAGAGTTCTCGGGTGCGGAAAGGTTAGAGGTGGTGACAAGGAAGCTTTTTAGTGGGCTTCCGTTGTTGTTCGAAAAACGTCTAAAATTATAGTTTTTAAAATTNACTTTGATAGAATTTAGATTTGAGCCGATCAATTTATGAAAAGATAAAAATTTTCGATTATTAATAGAACTTGAATTGACCATTAAGTCACTTAAATTAATCAAGTTTTTATTATTTCCGCATAATGTATTTGGCTGATGAACTGAAAACCGGACATTGGACAAGACCAGGGGGGAAGTCAACCGTTGTCCGACGCAGACAGGGCTAGTCCACTCGACGTCTTGCTGCCGGCAAATGGGCCATCACAACTCATGAAGCGGTGGTTTGGCCACGTGGCCAACCAGACTAGCCACCCCACCTTCCCAACGCCCACCACAGGGAGGCTCCATGCAGCCGTGTCTCTCTCAAGCGGTCTCAACTAACAACCACGTACGTAAGGTTCGGTCCCTTGAGAAACATACGCTACAGCCGTTGATGGCGTCATCAACAATGGTGAGTAAATACTCACCCGCGATCAGGGTATGTATAGACCTTCCCACGTGGACCTCTAGCTTCAGTGGGAGCAATTAAAGCCGAAAACATCCCCCCACCGGGCACCGGCGACCGGTGAAGCCCACACCCAAAGCGGTGGCTGGCTTTCACACTCTGCATATGTCGCCGTCGCATTAACCAACTCCANTTTTTTTATTAGTTCGATTGTATCTATTGGTTATATTGAGAATTAATTAGTTTAACTGGAGTTGATCCCATTGAAGGTGTAATTGAATTTTTTTTTTTATAGAAATCAGTTCGAATAAGTGGCCATTCCTAGTCGAACCAGTCGAATTGGTCAGCTCAGTCCAATTTTTAAAACTATGGTTGGAGCTCAAATTACACTCTCTTCTTCCCACCATCTTTACATGGAAGGCTTTTATGAAGCTTACATATTCAATTGCAACCCATATTTATGTGGGCGACTACTTCTTTCTCTTCCTATTTTGCCTTCATCGACTTCTATAAGTCGTTACATGGAGAAAAATGATAGGACACTTAGGTCATATACTATAAGAGCAATCAATTAGATATTTTATCTTAATATTGGATGAAATATTAAATGGGTGATACAAATTTATCAGAAATAAAATTTTAAAAAAATTGCTCTTTTACTAATTATATATGGCAATTATGATTTGATTTTCAATTTATATCTATTTTTTTATATCATACAATATTCTCCGGTAAATCGAAATACACTTTAAGATTAGTATATGATCGAACTGAAGTCCTTAAAAAACTTTTTTATTAACTTTTTAAATTTAAAATTCGATGAATCATTAAAGAAAAATTACTAATCCAACCTTTACATAGGTTATATCTACCTTCTTCAACTGTAGTGTCTATAAACAGACTATTTTTTGCATCAGCATCCCTTGTCTTTTTCGTTCGCAATGAATTCCCCCACCCCGCAAATCTCTCTGCTTTCTGACACCCTCTCTCTCCTCCGCCCTTTCATATATATCTATCCACTCAGTGCCCCCAGTCCCCTCACTCCACTCGTCCTCAAGCCCTCTGCAAAAGCGTACCTCTCTGCCTTCTACCCCGATTCTCGTCACGTTTCTCCGATTTTCCCTCCCCATGGGTTCGACCCTGCTCCCGGATCTCGGGGCTGAGATCCTTATCCCGGCGTGTGCCGTGGTCGGCATCGCCTTCTCCCTCGTCCAGTGGCTCCTCGTCTCCAAGGTTAAGCTCTCACCTGCCGCAGAGCCCAGAAGCAGCGGCAACAAGAATGGCTACACCGACTATCTCATCGACGAGGAGGAAAGCGTGAATGAGCACAGCGTAGTGCTCAAGTGTGCTGAGATTCAAAGCGCCATCTCCGAAGGTGAATTACACACACACTCTCTCTCTCCTGCTTAATTAATCTGCTAGATCTCTATCTTGATGTTTGAATTCGTTTGCTTTTTATGGATTTGGGGTAAAGTTTGCTCCTTTTTTGAGGTTCTGATGTTATTTCATCTCTGGAATGTTGCTGTGTGAACTCCTTTTCTGCTGTAAATATATGATTAAATATCTCTTCACTCGAAGATCATTTTAGATGGTAAAGCTTATTTTGTATCCTCGGTAACAAACTTTGCTACGTTTCGAGGTCGAATCTTCTTCTTTCTTGAACATTGGATTCCCATGGAGGAATTTTTTTTCAAAGATTTTTGTTGTATCCTTGGTTAGGTAAAAAGTCTAGTTTCTTGTTGGTTGGGTGGTGGGTCCGGCTTAGATTTTTCTATCATTTTATTCCCTTTCATGTGCGTAGTTTGTAGTAAAATTTGCTACTTGTTTTTGAGGCTCTGTAAATGCTACTCAATCTATTGTAGTATCAGCGAGAAAATCTTTTTTGGAATGCGAACAATCTAATGTTTTCCTCTTGTCATGAGAATGGGCTTCATCAATCGTACATTTATGGGTCATCCCTCGAATTCGATGTATTTCATAATGAACCTCCACGTCCACACCGGCTTATCTATCTTGTTCTTCTCTGGTCCATGTAGGTCGGAATCGATTGCATCTCATCGATCTGGTTCCTCTCTCTCTCTCTCCGCCCCCCCTTGTTGTTCCTTTTCGTTCTGCTGATTAAAAGAATTGGGTTTTTGTGGTGAAGTTTTCCATAATATTCTGGGATTTACTGCTGTCTGTTTTGGGATGGACAGCGTATTGGGTGTGAATTAATAAACCATTGTGTCCTTTGTATTATCACTGTCTCCAATTTCATGGGTGTGGAATAATTATTCCTTGTAACCTCTTGTAATTAATGTCTCGGAGGAATAGTCATTTATCCACAAGTTTTTTTTAAATAACGTTTATCGATAAAGTCTGAGCTGTCCTGTCCATCTCTCTTAACTCATCTTCTGTTTTGCACTTGAAATTTGAGCTTTAGAACATTTATGCACCATGTGCTTGGAGTGAGGAATATCTGATATTCTGGTTTCTCTTGTTAGTATTGTTTTTCTTTGATAATGAGGAGTTCATTCTCCCCATTCTATGCTGATTAGTATTGGTATATATATATTTTAATTTGAGATATATATATATTTTGAATTTTAGATCTGATGTCTTCGTTGTCCCTGACATGGTCCCCCATTAGAAACATTTCGTTATGTGTGCCTGACATCTGATTCTTCTTTTAGTGGGTACCATGCGTTAATTTAGGCAGTAAGACATACTTTTATTAGTTGCTGTTGTCATCAGTACTGCTGCACAATATTCTTTTTAATTTTCTACTCTTTTTTTCCATTTCTATGCTTGCATGTGACTGTGCACTATCTCTCATCAGAGATTTTGGACTACATTCATAATGGGTCAAAAAATCTCTTTATAGATGTCTTGTTCTGTTGCTTTCCTTTATCATTTCCTTTTGCTGCTGCGATTGATAAAGATGAAATGCTTTTAATAATTTCACATATCTTGGTTAGATCTTGATGGATGTATGTGAATTGCGTTATATATTACGGTTTCAGTTAACCCTAATTAATCATAGTTTGGTAGATTGTCTATATTATTTTTCTTTGGACTCGCATCTTGTTCTGATTTTTTGCTGTTGGTCCATAAAAGATTCGTCTATAGTGACATTGAATCATGTCTGCACCCAGAGCTTGCATTGGACTTTTCATTTGTGAAACAGAACATAAGTCAGGGAAAATAGTTGGGAGTAAATTGTATAAATTAGTCTGTTAATATTATCATTTGGCTCTTGATTCTTCTTAGTACATGGGAGTTGCATTGACAAGTTATTCCGGTGCGACTGGTTATTTGTATTGTCTTCTCTTCTTGAAATGCAATTCCAATGTCTGCAATCCAGTGTGGTACTAGTTACAGTTTCTTCTAACTGTTGATTGACCAATATATGATCGTGCTATTGAAAAAAACTAAATGTGTAGATTTTTATGCTCCGTCACTAGTTAGGGTACTATATATCTTTCTTCAGAAACTTGATTCATTTGATTATCTTGAAATGTAAGAAAAAACTGAAAAAAGTATGATTCATTTCACTCCATAGGACATTTTAGTCTGTTTCTTGCCTTGTAAATTGTAATTCAACTTGTTTTTCTTTACATTTTGTGGTAGTTTCTTTGTTGTACCTAACTGTTTGTATTCATTTGTTGTAGGAGCGACCTCCTTCCTTTTCACTGAGTATCAATATGTTGGGATCTTCATGGTTGGTTTTGCGATCCTTATCTTCCTCTTCCTTGGGTCTGTTGAGGGCTTCAGCACGAGCAGCCAGCCCTGTACCTTTGACCAGACAAAGATGTGCAAACCTGCCCTTGCTACTGCCATTTTCAGCACCGTGTCCTTCTTGCTTGGTGGCTTTACCTCGGTGTTGTCGGGCTTTCTTGGCATGAAGATTGCAACCTATGCAAATGCAAGGACAACCTTGGAGGCCCGAAAGGGTGTTGGAAAGGCGTTTATTACTGCCTTCAGATCGGGTGCAGTGATGGGCTTCCTTCTTGCTGCCAATGGGCTTCTGGTGCTTTTCATTGCAATCAATCTGTTCAAAATCTATTATGGTGATGACTGGGGGGGTCTCTTTGAGGCAATTACAGGCTATGGGCTTGGTGGTTCTTCGATGGCCCTGTTTGGAAGAGTTGGTGGGGGTATCTACACTAAGGCTGCTGATGTGGGTGCTGATCTTGTTGGGAAGGTTGAGAGGAACATTCCTGAGGATGACCCCAGAAACCCAGCTGTAAGGATTTCTCCTTCTCAGGACTGCATTTAATGGTCTTTTCACATAAAAATAGACTGTTGTTTGGTGATCTAGGAAGCTCCTTTGTTGTTGTACTGCTTGCTTCATCAAGTGGGCATCTTGAAGTGGTTATGATATTGTGGATTCTTATGGTTATATCAGATGTTCTCCTTTCTCTTTTCAGGTCATTGCCGATAACGTTGGTGACAATGTCGGGGACATTGCTGGCATGGGATCAGACCTCTTTGGGTCTTACGCAGAATCTTCCTGTGCTGCCCTTGTTGTGGCTTCAATCTCTTCCTTTGGTATCAACCATGAGCTGACCCCTATGCTCTATCCTCTAATTGTCAGCTCCATGGGCATCCTTGTTTGTCTCATAACCACCTTGTTTGCAACCGACTTCTTCGAGATCAAGGAAGTGAAGGAGATTGAGCCTGCTCTGAAGAGGCAGCTCATCATCTCGACTATTCTCATGACCATAGCTATTGCCATTGTTAGTTGGATTGCCCTACCATCTTCCTTCACGATCTTCAACTTTGGAACACAGAAGGTTGTCAAGAACTGGTGAGTGTGCTGCTGGTCATCTTTTGAGATATCATAGAAACTCAAGGTTCTATTTGCTCTCTGTATTGCTTTACCTCTACTTAATTAAACCTGTTTTTATTTTCTGTGATATAGGCAGCTGTTCTTATGTGTTGGGGTTGGCTTGTGGGCCGGGCTCATCATTGGGTTCGTGACTGAGTACTACACCAGCAATGCGTACAGGTGAATAAGTTCTGGACCCCATTTTGATTTATCCAGATTACTTGCATTTCTGAACTACTTTTTTTTTTCCCTAATCAGCCCTGTCCAGGATGTTGCTGACTCTTGCCGCACTGGGGCCGCCACAAATGTCATCTTTGGACTTGCACTTGGATACAAATCCGTTATCATCCCAATCTTTGCGATTGCTCTGAGCATCTTTGTTAGCTTCAGCTTCGCTGCCATGTATGGCATTGCTGTGGCTGCACTTGGGATGCTGAGCACCATTGCCACTGGCCTTGCCATTGATGCCTATGGTCCCATTAGTGACAATGCAGGAGGAATTGCCGAGATGGCTGGTATGAGCCACCGCATAAGGGAGAGGACTGACGCCCTTGATGCTGCTGGCAATACCACTGCTGCTATCGGGAAGGTTTGAGCAATTGGTCTTCTTTACTTTCTCATGGTGGCAATTGGTTTTCCCACAAGTGTGATAGAAATGATTTCGAATTTCTGGGGAGTGATGCTGCACAATAGTTAGTGAGCAGGCATTTGAAATCCTTGTTTTTCTCACGAGCCAAATCTTTCTGTAAGTTAACATCTTCTTTTTCTTCTTCACAAAACTATGAAAACACTCTTGTTGAGTCAACATAAAAACAACTCAAAAAGAAATGGAAGAACTGCATTTTGAGGTATTTTGAAAATTTTCTCATATTTCCCTACGCTTGAGATGAAAAAGAGAGGAGATTGGTTTGCCAGTCATCTGATTTGTTTACATTGACGTTAGAGTGGAGATGGGTATTAAAATATGAAAAATAAGAAGCCTGTTCTGAAACAGACATGCACCATTCTATCCTTCTCTAGGTTTCATCAATTTGTGCTCTTCTCTTATCAGGGTTTCGCCATAGGTTCTGCAGCCCTGGTATCCTTAGCCCTCTTTGGTGCATTTGTGAGCCGAGCAGCTATCTCCACTGTTGATGTCCTGACTCCTAAGGTGTTCATTGGGCTGATCGTGGGTGCAATGCTCCCATACTGGTTCTCAGCCATGACAATGAAGAGTGTGGGCAGCGCCGCTCTAAAGATGGTAGAGGAGGTCCGGAGGCAGTTCAACACCATCTCGGGTCTCATGGAGGGCTCTGCCAAGCCTGACTATGCGACCTGCGTGAAGATCTCCACTGACGCCTCCATTAAGGAGATGATCCCACCTGGTGCTCTCGTGATGCTCACCCCTCTCATCGTTGGGGTCCTCTTTGGGGTTGAAACTCTCTCCGGCGTCCTTGCTGGCTCCCTTGTCTCTGGCGTCCAGGTAAAGCTGATCCCTTGATATCTTTCATGGTCTTAGGTGCATTTGGTGCTTCGAGTTGTTATACTGTCTTTTGGCTCTGTTTGGGCTTAGCTGGGAAATGATTTTGATATGCCTCTCTATGAATGCAGATTGCCATCTCTGCTTCCAACACCGGTGGTGCATGGGATAATGCCAAGAAGTACATTGAGGTAGAGCCCGATGGTTTATTCTCCCTTCAAAATTTAATGAGAAAAGAGATCCCTTTTTTCAACTGTTCTTACACTGAAGCCCAACTGCTTCGAATGTTCAGGCTGGTGCTTCTGAGCACGCAATGAGCCTCGGGCCCAAGGGTTCTGATTCCCACAAGGCTGCTGTGATCGGTGACACCATTGGAGACCCACTCAAGGACACATCTGGCCCATCCCTCAACATCCTCATCAAGCTTATGGCTGTCGAGTCGCTCGTCTTCGCCCCTTTCTTCGCCACCCATGGCGGGCTTCTCTTCAAGATCTGGAGCTAAATGCAGACCGATAACAAAGAGATGGGATCTTGTAGGGAAAAGGATGACTTGAATTTCCGCTTGCCCTGGTGTCCTCTCATCTCTTCTGCTACTTCGCTAACTATAGCTCTCCTTTGAAGTGCTAGTCTTTCCTTTTCCGTGGGAGTCTGCTGTACTCGGATGTTTTGTCGGCGAAATCAGTTATGAAAACCATTAAAACTTTTTGACAGTCATTATCCATGTCATCGAAGAGCATTTGTTATGATGGTACCGCATCTCGATCTCCCTCCGTTGCTCGTATTTGTTCTTCGTCCCTCTTCCCGATCCCAAGGGTTGAAAATTCGGGGTTTTCTTGGAGTTTCTCCGATGGTGAGACCGGGAGAATGATTCGGCTGGGTGACAAATCTTACTCGTCTAAAGGGCCCGATCATGAGCATTGGGCTAGATCTAACTCTCTCTATTTGAAAGTACGATGGGTCGGATGAATTTGTGTCAAGTCGAATCAATGTATGGATCTGAGTTTGAGTTGGTTTGTTAAAGGCCAACTAAGTAAACGGACGGACGGACAGACAATTGAACAACTGAAGGGCCTGCCGGGAAAATATAGAGATAGATTCCCTCTCTAACGTGTTGGTGGAGATCCGTATCTCACTGAATCGCCAATGCTATCCTCTGCCTCGCTTCGCCGCTGCTCGCCGACGGCGCAGCACCTGCAGCTTCCCCAGCTCTACCGTCAGCAGATTCGGCCTCCCTGCGTTCTCCGCCCTCTTCCGATGAAATTGCCGGCGCCGCCACTGTCCCTCCCCTTCTCCCTTCCTCCGCGCCGCCACGGCCCGCTCTCGGTCAAATGCGTCGATGCGGCGCAGCCATACGACACCGAATTCAAGCTCGCCGCAGCTTACGTGGGGTCTTCGACCTCTTCCTCTGGTACGAACCCGGATCCCTTTAAAATCGCCATTATTGGATTTGGAAACTTTGGCCAGTTCCTTGCCAAAACTCTGACCCGGCAGGGCCACACCGTGCTCGCATACTCCCGCTCCGACCACTCCCTTGCGGCTCTCCGATTGGGCGTCAGGTTCTTCTCCGACCCGAACGATCTCTTTGAGGAGCACCCGGAGGTCATCCTTCTCTGCACCTCGATTATTTCCACTGAGAAGTTCCTCAAGATCTTGCCTTTTCAGAGACTGAAACGAAGCACATTATTCGTCGACGTGCTGTCAGTTAAGGAATTTTCCAAAAATTTGATGCTTAAAGTTTTGCCGGCTGATTTCGACATCATCTGCTCGCACCCAATGTTCGGCCCAGAAAGTGCAAAACATGGCTGGAAAGACCTGTTTTTTGTGTATGAGAAAGTCAGGATAGGCGGTGAAGAATCTCGAATATTGCGTTGTGAGAGGTTCCTGGATATTTTTGCTCGGGAGCAGTGTGCTATGGTGGAAATGAGCTGCGCAGAACATGACAAATATGCTGCAGGGTCTCAGTTCATTACACATACGGTCGGTAGGATCCTGAAGATGTTGAATCTGGTGTCTACACCAATCAATACAAAAGGGTATGAGAAGTTGCTTGACTTAGTGGAGAACACTGCTTGGGATAGTTTCGATCTGTACTATGGATTGTTCATGTATAATAAGAATGCTTTGACTATGTTGAAGAGGCTGAATTCAGCCCTCGAGGCTCTGAAGGATGAGCTTTTTGAGAGCTTGGATGATGTTGCAAGGAAGCAGCAGTATGAAAGTGATGAGAAGTTAGGCAACTTCCTTGATAATAGCTGGATGCTTAAGGAGGGTCCTAATGTTTTCGCATCAGAGAAAACAGCTTCAGAATCTGCGAGGTATAGTTGTTATGACTTGATGTTGTTGTGTTAGCCAGTGGAGTCCTTTCTAATTTTATCTAGATACGAGTGAGAAGCAAGCAAATGCTGGTGTGATAATTTGTTATAATGCTTATGGGATTGAGGACTAGTAGCTCTGATAGGATACTATAAAAAGGAATAGGAATAAAACTAACTAGTTTACCTGTAATATCAGTTCTTGCGTGGGAAGGTTTGTAATCCTTGTATGACTTATGAGTCTTTTTCTTGCTGAAGCTGGAAACTGATGCTTAAATTTTTTTGTAGATGGTTTTTCTCATTTTTGATGTCAAACTGTTAGGTCACAAGATACTGCATCTCGGAGAATCAATGGCAGAGCCCACAGCCTTGAGCAATCAAGTAAATCTTCAAACCTCAAGATTGCGATCATTGGGTTCGGCAATTTTGGGCAGTTTCTTGCAAAAACATTAGTTCGCCAAGGCCACAAGGTTCTTGCTCATTCTCGGACAGACTACTCTGTTGTTGCTGAAAGCATGGGGGTTTCATTCTTCTCTGATGCAGATGACCTCTGTGAAGAGCACCCAGAAGTAATCCTCCTCTGCTCTTCAATCCTTTCCATGGAAACAGTGCTCAAGTCTCTGCCAGTTCAGAGATTAAAGAGAAGTACCCTGTTCGTTGATGTTCTATCAGTGAAGGAATTTCCCAGGAGCCTGTTCCTCCAAAACCTGCCTCCAGATTTTGATATCCTCTGTACGCACCCGATGTTTGGTCCTGAGAGTGGGAAAAACGGGTGGAATGGTCTCACTTTTGTTTATGACAAGGTCAGGATCGGAAACGAGGAATCAAGAAAATCCCAGTGTGAGAAATTTCTTGATGTATTTGCCCGGGAAGGGTGTAAGATGGAGGAGATGTCCTGTGCAGAACATGACAGACATGCTGCTGGGTCCCAGTTCATAACCCACACAGTGGGTCGAGTCCTAGAGAAGCTGAAGTTGGAGTCAACCCTGATCAACACGAAAGGGTATGAGACTCTGCTTCACCTGGTGGAGAATACAGCAGGAGACAGCTTCGATCTCTACTATGGTCTCTTCTTGTACAATGTGAATGCCATGGATCAGCTAGAGAGACTGGACTTGGCCTTTGAGTCGCTCAAGAAGCAGCTCTTGCAGCGGTTACACGGCGTGATTAGGAAGCAGCATTTCAAAGACAGAGTTAGCTCTCATAATGTTCAAAGAATATGAGTAAGCTTCATTTTCAACGATTAAATTATATCAGGTGTCTGTGGTCAAGTCAAGCCAGAGAGGAAATAGTGTACTGGTGAATGTGAGCTACCTCATGGCATTGGCATAAACACAGTCGAATTCATTGAGGATTATTTGGTTGTGCTTGGTCCAGTTCTTTCCCCATGGATCATGCCGCCAAATTCAGTTCTAAATAAAGGTCACGCCTTTTGTTAAAGATGATAGCATTAGTAAGAGCTTCTTTCATAGAAACTGGGTGAATGTTTGCTGTTTTTAGTTCCTTGATTGTATAAGGAGGTACTGTTCAATCAATACCCGAATCTGAGCTAGCCATGGAAAGAGCTAATCTATAGCTGATAAAAATAAAGAGACATTGAACAAAAGATGACAGTGATGAATAGATTGAGATCCATCAGAGTAGTAGATTCTTCTGTTAGAGTGGAATGTTCTGTTTGGATCGTCTCAGCGGCAATATTTGGTGCAATAAGAACGCACCTTTCCGGGTCGTCATTTCTTCAGAACGATGAGTTGTCCTACAGAATCAACATCATGAGCTTAAGTCTGTATTCTGAATGGTACAAGAGCTATGTTTCCACAAGACAAGCAGTCGAAGCTGATGGCAGCGTAGCTAGCTCTTGAGCTTCCTGTAAAATCTGAGGCCTTTCCACATTGGTCAGAGCTCTCGGCCTGACGCGATCTCTCTTTTGGGATCCGGCAAGTAGATGTCAACAGCCATGTTCTCTCCTGGTTCTTGCATCTGCTGTCACTCTGTGCTGCAATTGAAGGTATAAGAGCAAAAGGAAAGCATAATTCACCACTTCATATCTAAATATAGTTATATTTTTAAAGAAGCTTAATTTAGGAATATAAAATCAGATAACACAAGTTGAATCTGCGAGTTGTGTCTCGTCCCCAAGAACGAAAATCACGACCTGCATCAACTCGGACGGAGACGAGACGGACCCCTCGAAACCAAGAACATCATCTTCGTCTTTCGTTCCCGAAAAGCCCTATACTTCACGCTTGCCCTGCCTGTATCAGAAACTTCCCCTCAAAGTCAACGCTTTCCCGCCTTCGGTTACCCAAATGGTAAGCTCACACAAGAAGATCATTTTGGATCTGATGATTTGGTAGTTCCGTCCAGTCCGAGTGGGACTCGATTTTTTGGGGGAGTTCGGTTCCGGTAAGCTATGTGAATGTCATCGGAGATCGAGGTCATCGAGGAGGTCCAGCAGCCATCTGGTCGCGGTGGCTCCGGTGAGAACCGGGTATCAGGTTAGGTTGGACATGCTTCAGCAATCAACTGTATTTGAGGCGAAAATTTATCTACAAAGGAGAAATATGATAATGGATCAATGGCTATATTATGTTTAAAAGGGTTTAACTTCACTTCTACACTGGCTGTATAGATTGTAGTTTGGGGCCTGACAATTAGGACTAATCATAGTCTACCAATGTAGTAACATAAATATGCTAGCTCTCAAAGTCCATTGATTTGTCATAGCACAGAAATTTTGTCATCTTCTAAAATCATCAAATATGCATTGGTCACAGCCAATGCATGTTACTGCACAATATGGTCAGACAGCGTTGCTTTATCACTTAGTTTGCAAGTGGAATGCTGAAACTGATGTTCCTGACAATGATGGACGAAACCCTCTACACTGGTATTTGAGTTTCTATTAATCCAATTCTGGAGCCTTTTAAATGCACCTTCCGTCATGTATGAAGAGATTCTTGTTTATAATCTTTATTGTTGTCGTGTTCAAGCATTTGTTAATATTACCAGTTGGTTTCCTCATTTTTGGAGAATTTTAGGGCTGCTTATGAGGTTTTGCAGATTGCATACAGCTTCGTTTATACATAGATGCTTATTGGACACGGCAAGATAAAGAGGATAGGCTGACCTTCAGTCTACCTGATTATTACTTCTGATCATACATAGAATCTGAAGAAGAGCCCAAAAGGGAGGAAAACGTGTCTTGCTTATATCTAGTGGAATGCTGATGTTATATGTTAAACTAATATGATTTTATTATGTTAGGCTGCACTCCACTCCATTGGGCTGCTATTAAGGGTAATCTAGAGGCATGCACTGTGTTTTAGTACAGGCTGGGAAGAAGGACTTGATGTTGACCAACAGCATAGGGCTTTCTCCAGTTCAACTTGCATCTGAGAAGAATCACAAACAAGCTGTTTTTTTTTTCTTGTATGTTTTGCATTACTAAGTTACTGTGGTGTGTTTAGCATTTTTTAGCTTTTATTAGTTACTATGTTTCTCTGCTGTATTCTTCTGAGCAATTTTATTTTCTATATTTCTTATTTTCCTAGTATGACCTGGTGACATTTTCTTCTATTTCCCATCTTAACACAATAGATGGACTGTAAAGCACATCACTTTACCACTTACTTTAGAGAAGTCTTTTTCAGCTTAATCGGACTTATATTCTTACCTGAAGCATTATGTTTTGCATGGCGTACTTCAAACACTGTTTAAGCTAGGGTTAATGATATGGGTTGCTGGCGCACAATTAATGTTTCCCACCTTCAGTATTTTGCGGATAATGATCTATGAAAAGGAAGGAAATATGAGCAACAGGATATTTCTGCTTACTTCTCTTGGGAAGATTGCTTTCTCTTGACTAACACACGTATGTCTGAGTTGAAATGGTGTTCTTGTGTCTGTCTGCCCCTCTAATTTCATCATACTTCTTGGTCTTCTGTCTGATTATAAATTACTTGATTGCCCAGAGAAAGTTACAGATATGAGTCATAGGACTGTTTGTTGCCCTTTTTGTTGGCTTTTGATGAATTGATCCTGCCATGATCTGTTCAGTCTTGTTTACCTGGTGCACCAGGATAATGCTAGCAGCCTACTTGATAACTGCTGTGATGGGAACAGTCGGTTTGGTTATCTTTCCAAGTTAGGGCTTGCATCTGTACTCTGGTTCACAATTCCTCTATTTCTGGTGATATATACACGCTATGTCATCTTGGGTTAATGCTGTCAAACTACTGGGAGAAGATTTTCAAGTGTGCGGTTATTTCTTTAATTCTAATTGGCTGCCCTTTCAGAATTGACAGCAGTGACAAATTTACTGAAATTAACAGTTGGTATGGCCTTTCTTGCATGGTCTGGTGTCTTCCTTGCAAGCGCAGGGCTGGTCATGTTTTACAGATGCAGCAGGTGATCTTATATGTGCATAATACCTTCCTTAAATATTAGGATTTTGGTGTGAGTATAGTTAATTTTCGTTTTTCTATTTTACGTGCATGAATCAGAAAGGAGTGTCCTATGCTTCTGTCAACCTGAAACTATTTGTCAACTCAAATTAATCTTACATCCTTTTCATCTCTTCCCAGGATTTACCCAGGTTTTATCAGAGGGAATTTGCATAATCTGCAAAATATGAAAGACCATGTGGGTCAACTTTCCTTGCCATCCTCCATTGTTTTGATTTTGAATTCGTAGATACATCTGAGCTGTTTCTTTTCCTATGTGGTTTCTATTGTTGGTCTTTCTTATTTTTTGCATCATAAAAGGAACTGCTTCTGAGGACTGAGATAAATCATCCTGCCCTACTTGCTGGAAACTGGAGTCAACTTTGTACAACCTGCAAGGTGCATCTGGTTGCTAAATTATTTGAAATTATTGTTTAGACCTTTGTTTTTATTGCTTCTTCGTATGATGATCTTCTGATTATTTTTTTTCTGTGCTCTTAGATCATGAGACCTCTTCGTGCCATGCACTGCTCCACGTGTGGTCACTGTGTTGAACAATTTGACCATCATTGTCCTTGGGTATCCAACTGTATTGGGAAGGTGCTGCAGATAAGGAATATTAATTTAATGCTCATTCCAGTTTTACCTACATTTTGATTGCTGTGCTTGGGGCAGATTCTTTTTCACTGGGTTCTTGTGCTCAGGAAAGTCACATCACCTTCTTGTAATATTAATCAGAACACACTTGATAGGAAAATTTTATCCAATGTCATGGGACGCAAGGATGGTAATTATAATAGGTTTGATGGTTTTATTTTGTGATTAAGAAGAAATTTCTGGCGCTACTTTCTGCTAGTAGCCTCGAGGAATTTTGCTGTCCCTCAAGAAAATTTATCCTTCTTAGGAACTTGTGAGCTACTATCCTTCAATTTCTGACATTAAAGCATGCCATGCTACACAGAAAAACAAATGGGATTTCTTTTTGTTTCTCGTTCTGGAAGTTACTGCTATGGTAATAACTGGTGCTGTTGCTCTTACCAGTAAGTATTCAATTCTCATTACTTCCAAATTTATTCAAGTCCTTTTAGGCTGGAAGTTCTGTTACTCATTGAACTTCTCAAGTCGAAATAATTCTTCAGTCAGAATGGGTTTGGTCTCAGTGCTTCCTGTTGGATTTTGCGGACTGATTGTTGATTCAGGAGTCCTGGTAGATCCTACCGCTCCATCAAACTTCTTTGAATGGTTGACTCATACTGTGACCCACCATCCCAGCGCTATTGCATTTTTCGTGGCAGATTTTTTTGTTTTCTTTGGAGTTGCAGTTCTAACTGTTGTTCAAGCATCTCAGGTTCATCTGCATGTTCACAAAGTACATATTAAATATTGTCTTTTGTAATGTCTAAAAGGTTGACCTAGCTTGCCAAAAAACATTTTATGGCCTGGACCTGATCAGGAGATATTTCTGACTCAACTTGGTCTGTCACAAAAACTGTGGTCCCAGATTAATTGTTACGTCGTCCTCAGGACTTGATGGTTGCCTAGGCAAGATGCGCTAGCTGCTAGTTAAATGACATCTAGAAAAATGGTAGAAGAATTAATCATAAAGGATTCCTTTTAGGGTTGACTAGTTGATGTAGCCACTGATTGTTGCGGATACCGTCCGTAGTGATTATCATATGCTGTATGGAGCGATCCATAGTTGTGATCGATTCATCAGTTTGAAGGAATCTTCTTGCGAATGGTCTGTGCAAGAACCTCCTAATGTCCACAAGTATCAATAAACTGACCTTACGTGATTTTGTCAGATTTCTCAGGATGTCGCAACAAATGAGATGGCAAACATGGCGCAATACAGCTACCTTCGATGGCCAGGCGGGCAGTTAAGGAACCCATATGATCATGGCTGTAGGAAGAACTGCTCTGATTTCCTTATCAAAGGCCATAATGAAGACATCGAGTACAACGACAAGTCTTCTCAACCTGAGGGGACTAGGATGATGGACATTTGGAGCAATACAAGTATCCAGAATGGCGAAGCTAGTTCTCCTCGAGCCAACAGGAACAGCCACATCAACACTTGGAACATGAAGAGCAGTCATCATCATGTGTAAGCCCGCTGTTCCAGTTTGCAGCCACAGGGAAGCCCAAAGCAGAACACATACATTTGGGATTAGGACCAGGCCTGGAAAATTGCTCCCAAGCTGTTTAGTCTTCTCTGCTATACTATAATACTATACACACGCAGNGTCTTCTCTGCTATACTATAATACTATACACACACACACACAAGTTGGGCAGCTCCCATATTGTGACTGGTCATCTGATGCATCCTACCACTTGTGTTGTACACGCATCCCTCCTCGTTTAGTCTTAACACTTTCGTTGCTTGTGAATGGCAAGCCNTCCTACCACTTGTGTTGTACACGCATCCCTCCTGGTTTAGTCTTAACACTTTCTTTGCTTGTGAATGGCAAGCGAGCTAATGTCTCGGTTTGTAGATATTGCTGTCCAATAGTACTCCTTGGGATCTGGCTTGCCTTTGAGTTTGAGGGCATGATTTTTGGTTAACATTTCTGCAGTTGCCTGGCACGAAATGATGAAAGGAAGACCAGATTATTGGCATGTGATTTTGCGGCAAAGGTTGTCCAATGTTTTGATTGGTACTTTGATAGAATTTAGATTTGAGCCGATCAATTTATGAAAAGATAAAAATTTTCGATTATTAATAGAACTTGAATTGACCATTAAGTCACTTAAATTAATCAAGTTTTTATTATTTCCACATAATGGATTGGCTGATGAACTGAAAACCGGACATTGGACAAGACCAGGGGGGAAGTCAACCGTTGTCCGACGCAGACAGGGCTAGTCCACTCGACGTCTTGCTGCCGGCAAATGGGCCATCACAACTCATGAAGCGGTGGTTTGGCCACGTGGCCAACCAGACTAGCCACCCCACCTTCCCAACGCCCACCACAGGGAGGCTCCATGCAGCCGTGTCTCTCTCAAGCGGTCTCAACTAACAACCACGTACGTAAGGTTCGGTCCCTTGAGAAACATACGCTACAGCCGTTGATGGCGTCATCAACAATGGTGAGTAAATACTCACCCGCGATCAGGGTATGTATAGACCTTCCCACGTGGACCTCTAGCTTCAGTGGGAGCAATTAAAGCCGAAAACATCCCCCCACCGGGCACCGGCGACCGGTGAAGCCCACACCCAAAGCGGTGGCTGGCTTTCACACTCTGCATATGTCGCCGTCGCATTAACCAACTCCACCTGCCGCTCGAGCACATGGCCACGACCAGACACCAATGTGACATAGCTCCTATTCCACACGCTCGTTTCAATGTATATGAGAATTAGCACATATGTACATATGTATGCATGTATGTATACATATTTGAATCATATATAGGTTCGAAAGAGGAGAGAGTTTGAAATTGAGGAGAAAAATGAGAATAAAGGGGTGATAATTTCAGTATGTTAGTAATGATATTACACCAATTACTCATGATTCTCATCAACCGGGTCTATCATGTTACAAAACTTAATTTAATCGGTTCTAACTGCACATGGACATGGTGACACCGATCCGAATTCAATCGTGGATCTCTCATTCCTCTACATCCCCTTATCCCCGAATTAAATTCATCATCTGTTACTGCACCATACCAATCATGTTACACACCCTACCGGAGACGACAAGTGTTGGGGATATGCAAGTTGCTAAGTTGCTGCTATTCATGAGCACATTTAATTTCTCATGACATTGTTCTTCGCACTCTCATTAATAAATATGTGATTGCGCCCCATTTATTTACCTCTTCCTCCCAACTCTTTAAAAGTGTATAGATATCCGTTCATCCGAAAACCCATATATAAAAATGCTCATACATTTCACCCTAAAAGTATGTTTTTTTTTTTTTGTGGTTGGAAATACGCCTATATAGGAGTTGCTGTCAAGAGGGAAAACGTAGTTATTATTAGGCAGAACAGTGGCGATCGATGAATTGTGAAAATTATTTGCTTGCGGTGGGGACGTGGGGTGGTATGAAATGGAGAATACTCTTTTACCATCCGAGCCGACTGACATCCAATTGATCGAGCGGATTGAGATGCCGTCATAAGAAGACAGCTCCCATCAATTAAGTTCATGCAACGCGGTCTGACGTCCCAAAATGGTACGTTCTGCAACAGCAAATCTAGCCGCATGGGCTGGTTCCAGTGGCTCACGCTTTCCTTCTCTCATGTTCGAGCGTTGAAAATTGAGGAAATCTGTGCACGAGAGAGTTTTAGCTTTACACATGAAGGGACCAGTAGCTAGGCGCTACTTATCTGAGTTTGAATTGACCGTGTGTGACCCGTTGAGGAACAGGCGATACATTCCAAAATAAAAAGAAACCTTAAAACCTTGCCTGGATGGTGGTCTCTTGTCTTGATCAGGAGACGAATGGACTTTGTCCCTGCCTTGCCTGGAAGAAGTTGGGACAGGCAATTATAAAGGTTTCTCGGACAGTACTAAATAAGTAGGTTTGTTTCTGCCAAACATACATGGAAGCAGGAATTAGGAAGAAACTCAGGGGGAGCCGACAGCCCTTTAAATCTTTCCCTGCAATGTCTTCCGTCGGCCCCCTCCGAATACTGCATTTCCTGATTAATTAATTATTTCTCTTGCACTATTTTATATACATATATATAGATATAGATACATCATCATCAGTTATTCGACCGGTTGAGATTAATTATACAGAAAAAGTGTAAGTACGAGTTTTAACATGTTGATTTACGAGCTAGACGATTTGCATTTTAAGATTCAACGAGCGAAAATATAGGCCCTCGACAAGTCAAGCCATGCACCCGCATATATATATATATATATATATATATATCCAGATGGTCTTTGTAACTACTCCATTCGTTCAAGCTGTAGCGCAATCTCCTGCACTTCAGAAACCACCTCATCCCACCACTTCGAAGATGAAGTATCTGCCGCTAGCAATCCTCCTGCTGCTGCTGCTACTACTGCCTCTTCTCCGTATTCCTCGAGCCCAAGGTATACATATATAGCTGTATTCCCAGTTCTCCGTGGCTCTTCTACTTCGATTCTCTGCTGATCTTGCTTCCGGTTCTCCTTATTATTGCAGTTACTGGTCTTCTTCCTCATGGGCGAGTGAAGATGATCGAATCTGATCCTGAATCTCGTGTTTTTCGTTGTCTTTTTGAAGGGTTCCGATTAGAAAAGGCTGTGGAGAATTCTATCAGAAATGATGTAGGTTCAGGAGGGCTTCCTGATAGCTGGCAACATCAAGGTACATTCGATATATCAGAGTGTCTGTTGCAAATGAAGCAACTCTGGCACCTAGAAACTAGAATATCAGCTGATGAGCTTCTCTATAAGAATCGTGTTCTTTAGGTTTCTTCCTTCGAATGGCCATTTTACTGTGATATATATATCCTCAGTTTATCGATATGCAGGAAAGAATAGGAAACTTCTCACCGCTGCTGCAACCACCACCTCTGCTGCTTCAACTACAAACCAGAAGGTTAGCCTTCTCATTACTGCATTTACCTCTTGTTGGTTTATACCAAGTAAATCGATTACTATTGCTTTTAGAAGCATTTATTTCTCTGTAATAGGAAGATGGCATTTTTTTGCTCCAATGACAAATTAGGAGACCCATAAAACTAGAAAGTAATAGNCTGCCTCTTCTCCGTATTCCTCGAGCCCAAGGTATACATATATAGCTGTATTCCCAGTTCTCCGTGGCTCTTCTACTTCGATTCTCTGCTGATCTTGCTTCCGGTTCTCCTTATTATTGCAGTTCCTGGTCTTCTTCCTCCTGGGCGAGTGAAGATGATCGAATCTGATCCTGAATCTCGTGTTTTTCGTTGTCTTTTTGAAGGGTTCCGATTAGAAAAGGCTGTGGAGAATTCTATCAGAAATGATGTAGGTTCAGGAGGGCTTCCTGATAGCTGGCAACATCAAGGTACATTCGATATATCAGAGTGTCTGTTGCAAATGAACCAACTCTGGTACCTAGAAACTAGAACATCAGCTGATGAGCTTCTCTATAAGAATAGTGTTCTTTAGGTTTCTTCCTTCGAATGGCCATTTTACTGTGATATATATATATATATATATATATCCTCAGTTTATCGATATGCAGGAAAGAATAGGAAACTTCTCACCGCTGCTGCAACCACCACCTCTGCTGCTTCAACTACAAACCAGAAGGTTAGCCTTCTCATTACTGCATTTACCTCTTGTTGGTTTATACCAAGTAAATCGATCACTATTGCTTTTTAGAAGCATTTATTTCTCTGTAATAGGAAGATGGCATTTTTTTGCTCCAATGACAAATTAGGAGACCCATAAAACTAGAAAGTAATAGTAATAAGTGGGGAACGAAGGGATATATGAGTCTCTCGTCTGAGAATCGAACTCAGATTTCCCAGATCAAGGGTGATGCAGCTTCACTGGACCCTTTTTACCGAAATGTGAATTTTCTCTTCACCAGTGTGATCATACGCATGAAAATGGAGCTTGAAGAGGGGTTGGGTTGAAATCTCACTCTAACAAACTGCGTTTTGACAGTTCCCTCTAATAAGCTATTTTCCTGCTACCCTAATTAGACTTACTGATTGGATGTCATTATCTTTTCTTGCTACTCTAATTTACATACTCTGTTAATCAACAGGCTCACGACCCAAATATAGAGAGAAATGAAGCTGCTTCAAAAGGCAATTCGAAGGAGCACTTCTCCGTAAAATCATCGACGATGGGAGCTGAGCACTACCCCGACATCATAGACATAGCGGGAATGGACTATTCTCCGGCAAAGAGGAAACCGCCAATTCATAACTGATCATAGAGATGATGATGAGTAAAAGTAGGAGATGTGTTAGGAGGAAAAGAGGGGTGAGAAGTGGATTAGGTTTTCTGGGAGACAGGAATGAGGAGGACAAACAGAAGAAGCCTAGAGCAGCGTTGCTTAAAATGCTCCAGCATTTTAGGGTTTGGTGAATTTTGTAAAATCCAAGCTAGTTATGCGTACCTTGACGGCTCCAACATAAATCCAATTATGTGGTTCGTTAGATCTGAATATCATACCGCTTAACCGAAAATAACTAGCTGGTCATAGGGCTCAATAGGTTATTCATCCCAAAAATCCAACAGGCCTTCCCCAAGTATTTTGAAAGATCGTCGTCAATATCTCATCGTTTGCTCAATGGGGACACGATCCACCCAAAAATCAATCAATTTGTTTCCTGCATTAAAATGGACGTGGCATTATACATACGTACATGCATACATATACACATAATATGTCTTTGTACATCGTATATGCGTTGTACTTATCAATTTTCTGCGTTTGTGATGTATTAAACAGTTGATTCAGCAAATATTACGTACCCATAAAAATACCCCTGCTGGTCGTGAGAGGCCAAAAGCATCATCTGCATCTTGGGATCGAGGAATTGATCATGCGTCGTACGAATGCATTAAAGGGCCTTGATCGCCAATGCCGTGTTTGAGATATCTCTTTTAGCTTATCGATCGTCACATATTTACATTAACTTGGCTGGAAAGATACATCGGCATGAACAGTTTTTCTGTGAGCTTCTGAGGAGGGAGGGAGAGAAGTTAGAAGGCTATGATGGATCGATACTCTTCCAAAGTGGTAGAATTGATTTCGGGTCATAGATCTCATCCCACCTGTCTAATACATTACCTAAGTCCCATTAGATGACAACTTGGAGGGACGAAATTTCGCAGACGGCCAAATTTTTGATGCCATATACATACATACATACATATATATATTGGTGAGAGACTTCGCGTTAAAGAGGCTAGCCTAGCTAGACCTGTTCTAAGACCAGTCGTTCTAGCTCTACAGCTCAAACGGTGACAACCTTACCGCTACATAGTTCGATGCATTTTCACGTTGCTTTTCCCCCGATTGCGGTAGCATTAACTTTTGAAGTTGATTTTCCTTAAAATTCTGTCGATTTGAGTCACCCTTGACACAGGCGGCACACGATGCTACTGATGTGGGTATCTAAAAGGGTTTCGTACCGTGTAATTCACCCTCTCTGAATCTCAACTGAGAGGATTCCGCCTCTGGAAATAAGCTGGTCTCTCCATGATCTGGTTTCCGACACCACTCATATTAACCTACGTATCCACAGAGCAAAATGAGGCCCTCTTCCCTCCTCTGTTTTCTTCTGGTGTTGGTCATAATTTTCCAAGTCCACGCTACGCACAATATACACTGTGATAAGATTGCGTACACTTTTTTTTTTTTATCTAGCTCGTGATCTTGTAGAAGATAGTTTTATCGCTTCGATTAGCTCGATCCATCCTATGTTCATGTGCCCAAATCATGCCCACTGGAATATTGGGCGTTTAACCACTCCGTGCCCGGAGGACCGGTCCGTATTGGTAGCAGTGTCACAGCACGATCTGGTGCTGATTCGACCATTTTAAGTGAAGAGTGTAACCTAGCTATGCGGCTCTGGTCGATCACGTTGTTCATCCTCAGTAAAATCCATGCTACTCCAACAGAGGCCTCTGCATCGAACCACCTCCACGGTTCCGTCTGAGCCTCCATCTGGTGCCGCTATTGTTTCTCCGCCGCGTCCGGCCATATGAAGCGATCGATGCTCACCCTGTTCGACTGACTGAACCCGTGAAGGACTCCTCAGTATTTTACCTCACGGGCCCTCCACAGAAAATGCACTTGTCCCCAAACTGGACTCGCTCAGCCGCAGAGGCCTCTCACTCGTTGCCATCTGTGAAATGCGTGCATATATATATTTCAGACCCGGAGAATATTAGTATAAAGGGAAATGAGTCCTCCGCCCAATGAATAATCTGCTGACAAATTTACAATAAGTTAATAAGTTATGATGCTATATATATTTTTATAATTAAATATTAAAAAAAACTCAATTATATAAAAAAAAATAATTCTAATGCTAAATTGGCAACCTGCTCCTCCAAGGGCCTCGACATGACCAGGGCCGGNACTCAATTATATAAAAAAAATTAATTCTAATGCTAAATTGGCAACCTGTTCCTCCAAGGGCCTCGACATGACCAGGGCCGGTAGTCAATCATCTATGATTTTCAATCTGGGGTGCATATTTTGCTTTTTTTTCTCAAGACAGTCCTTAGATTTGTTTTTATCGTTCAATCTAGTCCTTCCACTTTACCTCGGCTCCCTGAGTCGTCTCCCTCGCCAGATTTTTCTTACCATCCATGGCGGCAGTGTTCTGTAGATCATATTCATCAAGATTCAAGAGTCTCCTTTAGCCCCCGCAGACATATACATATACACAGCCTCGTGAAATTTACTCTCCTCTCTCCCCATCTGCATTCCGCTTGGGTTTCTCGAGTTAGTGATTTCCTAGTCCATGGTTTTCTCAAGCATGCCGTTTTGGACAGCTCTCGTTTGATTGCTGCTTTAGTCAGCCTTTCTATTAAGGACTCATTTGATGCTGACTTTGTTAGTTGCGTATTTGCGTCTTTCAATCTGTTCTTCGTTTTGGGTATTCGCTGAGATTCTTGATTTTTAGAACCTACTGCTTCTCTGTGGTTGTTGGAACCCTAAGGCCTGCTGCTATCCTCTGTTATAGCTCGATCTATCTGGGCGTGTCTCTCGAGTGAAGTGATAAGTCTCCTCCCGGTCTTTCAACCTAGATTTTCTGCGTGATTTAAAGCTTAAGGTTGGAAGTTCAGCTCTTTGGTAAGGTCTGCCCTTGGGATTAATAGCTTGGAGTGTTGATGTAGTTCATTTCTTGATGTTCTTGTTAACTTTGATTGTGGGCATTCAGGAATTTTGCCCCTGTCGTGAATTAGAGGAGGTTATTCATTCAGGTCCAGTCATTGCGGATCATTTATGTGAAGATCTCCATGCGAGTGTTGGAAAGATCTAATTTTCACCACCTGTTCTGTACCCTTTGCCCTTAATATCCATAATATCATTTTCTTTATAATATTCTGGGATAGATGTTTATTTGTTCATTGGTAACATTTAATAATTGCATAGTAGGAGAGGTTCCTGAGTTCACTTGGTCGGTTTGCTGATTCTCCTTAGCTGGCACCCTTAACTTTGGTGTTTTCTTGATCTTTTAAATGGCCTGAATTACTCTGAGAAGGGGTATGAATGTGAAAACTTTCATTTCCAATTGGGACGATTTTATCTATTACCTTTCTTTACCGTTCAGGGACTGTTTGTGGTTCAAGAAAAATGGAGAGAAGTGCTAGTGAAATTATAAAGGTTGATGAGGCTGAAGGTTCTGAAACCACTATTGAGATCAAGGTCAAGACTTTGGACTCACAAACCTATACACTCAAAGTAGATAAGCAGGTGATCAATTTTTCTTATCTACCTTGAATATCTAATTGGTTATTTCTTGTGTCAACTAATTTGATTGTCATGTAGATCTTTATTTTAGGAGAAATAGATCATATGGATTTTAAAATTTTAAAGCTGTGAACTTGACTCACCTGAGTTGCAACAGTAGATATCAGTCACTTCATTTTATGCAAAAACTTAGCTGTCAAGAGGAGAAGAGCTCATATTCATATGGGCCTTGTCAACCCTTTTAGTGGTAAAAGTTTCATAATTTCTTGTTTCCACAGTTTCTCTCTGAAGGGTTCCACTCGTCTAATGTGTTTCAAAAGTTCTGAATCTGACAGCTCTGATTACTGTTTTGCATCTAATTTTCTTGCTGTGTCATTTTGACATTTGCAACCATTATATTGATATGGTATCTCTTTGCATATTTTTCCATTTTCTTCTTTTCATGTTGAAAATTGATTTTCATATAATCATTTTTCATTGTTCATGTATAGATGCCAATCCCTGATTTGAAAGCACAGATAGCATCTGTGACTGGTGTCTTATCAGAACAGCAAAGATTGATATGCCGAGGGAAGGTTTTAAAGGATGATCAACTTCTCTCAGCCTACCGTATCCTTTTATTCTTCCATTAAAAATTGGGATATGTTCATTTTTTTTGTTGCTCTTCAGGTTGAAGAAGTTTTCACTCTTGCTCTTCTTGGTGAGATTTTAATGGGAATAATAGGATTATAGGGTCATGCTTATTGGACACAGTCTCTCTGTGTATATGTATGTGTGGCATCTTGACAAAAAAATCAGATGTTGAAGATGGTCACACCCTTCATCTAGTTGTTAGGCAACCAGTTCCACTCTCAGCTGAAGGAGTATCCTCTCAGACAGGTTTCAAATTCAGATAAATTATCTTGTGAAACTCCTATATCATACTACTAATTTGATGCATTTCTTGCAATCTGGTGCATGCTCGCGCATTGAATGCACAAGTTCAACATGTATGTCTCAACATATTGTTTTCTTATTGAAAAAATTTGCTTACTATAAAATGTTATTGAGGTGTTGCATTATGTCATATCTCACTTTTGTCAAAACCTACTTGAACAACGTGTCTCTTGGGGAAGGGAAATTGTACAAAGAAATTAATAACCAGCATCACTATGGAAGGGAGATTGTAACTGAATTCTTTGTCTGAAAAGATTCTCTTAGACATGGCCCTTTGCATGACTGTAGATACTAGACTAACAGTGGTAATTACTTGTGATTGACTAGGTTTAATGAGACTGATTGTCACAATTTTTTATCATGTTCATGACCTTTTTTAAAGTCTGATACCCTTTTTATACATGATTACAAGCACCTTCTTGGTGTCATTAATAAAATTATTTATTTATCATTCAAGATAAATTCATGTAATTTAATTGGAATGCCTCATTAGCCAGTGTCTTTTTCATTTGTGTAGCAAGTGATCCATCTTCAGGGGCGAACCATAGTTCAGGTGCCCACATCTCTCCTAGTGTTGTCATTGAGACTATTAGTGTTCCAGACCAGGGGGATGGGGTTCCCCCCGAAATTGGACGGGTAAGGCTTGCTTAGATCTAAGCTGGTTTTGTTGATTCTAGAAACTGGCAATATTTCTTCAATTCTCTAATCCCTTATTTTCATAATCAAGGAAAGAAACCTATTAATATGCATGGTAATGTATATTTTATGATCAAACATTTTTTTTCTCATTATTTTTGAATGATACAGTAAGGGAAAACTGGAAAAGAGAATCTAATGTACAGAACCAAAGCCTCTTTTTGGGTCATAGAATAGCATCTTTTTCGCAATAGTGATAACCTTTCTCATTCGTTTTGGCCAGATTGTCTCTGCTGTTCTTGGTTCCTTCGGAATTACAAATCATGGAAGTAGTACTGAAGGAGTATGTCCTTAGTCTCTTTGGCTTTTTTCTCATATCCTTATGTTCCAAAATGGAATTCCCTGTCTGCATTGTGGGTTAATTGATTCCATCGGTTTGCAGAGATCTGAAAGATCTTCAGCCGGTGACAGTATGCTAAATTCGACTCAGCAGCAATCTGAGTCTGCAGGCTTTAGGGGTGGCCCATCAAGTGCTTTTGGACTTCCAACAGCAATCTCTATGGGGCAGCCTCCGGTAGATCTGCATAATTCACTGTATAATGGCAGCAGAAACCATAATTGATTAAATGAATATATGATTTCTAATAGCATGTTCAGAAAATAACAGATAGAGACAAGAAAGAAATAGTTCTGAAGGATTGAATTACTTTCTTTTGGCATATGATCATAATTTATTAAGGTTTTCTATTCCTAGAAGCTGCTGAAATGCAAATTTTCATCAGCTGGTGTATTCTTTGAAATTCTGTTGATTTTTAGGTAATCCCTGACTCTTTAATGACTATGTCCCAATACGTGAGTCACTTGCGTGGTGAATTTGATAATTTTGGTAAGACTTCTTACCCCAATTACTTGATAATAGTTCCCATCATAGATACATTGCTCAACCTAGTGGACTGGTAGGTCGAGGCATTGGACATATTTCTCAATCAGCTGCCTCTGCAAGCACCGAAAGAGGAGACCCAAACTTTGTGTCACAAACTAGTGCCATTCGAGATGGTCTTCCAACACCTGCTTCTTTGGCTGAGCTTCTGCTGTCTACTAGACAATTACTTACTGAGCAAGTTGGAGAATGCCTTCAGGTGCGAGTGTACTTTATCTTGTTGGCTAGATATGTTGCACAGCATTTTATCTTATCTATTTGTATCAAAACAGATACAAAATGAATAGATTAGAAAAATGGAATCAAATAATAGGTTATCCATGTGAGTGCCTGATGCTGCTTCTGAGATATAGGAGAAAGTTGGGAGAGAGATGACACTGGATCACCAGGAAATTACTGATATATCCTTGGTTCAATTATGATTGCTTAATGAGAGGTTGTACAATGGGCAATTTTGGAATGTGAAAAGCAGAGAAATGAGGGGTCACTGAAGTCTTACATATTGCAACAGATATGTGAAGCCTGGAGTTCCCCTCATGTCTTTCTACATTTTGCTACCTGTAAAGCTGCTGGAATTAGATAACATTTTCCACTACTGTTTTTTTTGTTCTTTTGGTGTGATTGCTGATGATGAGGTATTGAACTTTTATGAAATTATAGCTGTTTGCAAGGCAGCTGGAGAATCAGACGAATTATTCCAATCCTTCAACGAGGTCAAGTACTCAAAATAGCGCAATGAGAATCGGAATGTTATGTCATTACTTGGGTGCCTATATACTTGAACTGGGTAGAACAGCTATGACCCTGCGATTGGGTCAATCACCGGTGCGTGGTTTTCAGTCTATATCTATTGAAATGTGGGGAGTATCTTGTTATTTGGACTTAATTGGTACCTTAATTGATATCCTTTTCAGGCAGAATCTGTGGTAAATGCAGGACCAGCAATCTATATATCTCCATTAGGCCCTAACCCTTTAATGGTTCAGGTAATGTCTCTGACCAGCCCCCCATTGTTCTTAAGCTTATAGAATTTATTTGTTATTGTGTTTTGAAATTCTACTTTCAGGCTCTCCCATTTCAAATGGGAACTAGCATCGGGAACATTCCAGGCGGAACTGTGCAGACAAGCTCAAGTTTGGGTGGTGGTATTGGCACTGGTTTTCTTCCAAGACGTATCGACATTCAAATTCGAAGAGGTAAGCAGTGGCGCACAAAAGAGAACCCAAACTATCACTATGTAAATTGATGTTCTGTTCTCGGGTTGGGATTTAACTTATGGTTTGCCAACAGCAGTACCAAATGCTAATAGAGAAGGGCATGGTGATCGGCAACAGCCTCTGTCCACCCCAAGAAACATCACGGTGAATTCTACTGCCTCTGGAAATCCCATAGAACAGTCATCTTCAAGGGCTTCAGAGGGCCAGACTCAAACTTTTGCTGGAGAATCAGGAATTCGGGTTGTGCCCATCCGGACAATGGTAGCTGCTGTTCCTGCAACCTTCGGTCGCATGCCCTCAGATTCATTATCTGGTAATTTGATTGGAAGACATTATCCTTTTGAGTGGTAGTTTAAATACGTTTCTTCTTCCAAGTCTTAGAGATGTGGAAGCTGTCAAATCTCAAGTGACTGCTGCAAGATGGTGATTAGAAGTGATTTACAGTTAAAAAACTTAGGATTATCTATCAAATGTTGAAATCCCGTGTCATGGCTCACTTCTTTAGGCTTCATACTGACTGGTCCCATAAAAGTATTTTTGGTTCCTTCCTCAAAGAGTTTGATTCAGTAATTTAACTAGGAGCAGTTCTCCAAATGGCATGTCCACATATATTTTATACATTTTTTAGTTTTAATTCACCTCTTCTGTGTAATATATGGCTTTTCCAGTATAAGTAAATATGCTGAGTTATGAGGTATTATCCTGCAAGTTTTTATTTCTGCAAGCATCCAAGCTCTTAAGTCCACTGTTATGAATATTTCTTCTCGTTTTCACCTCTTATTTATCAAGCATTCTATTATTTGCTGCGACATATTTTCACATGGTGGGCTGAGTTTACTGATATAATTCCCAAGTCCTCCATTATTTCTGCTTTTTCTTCAGATTCACCAAGTGTGAGAGTCCAAGCTTCTGTTTCACAAACTGCCAACGACACCTCTCCTTCAGCAGGTGAGCCACAGAACAACCAAGAAAGCGGGAGGCAGGTTCCTGGGAGCATTTACCAGATCCTGAGGAGCCTGTTTCCTGGGGGTGAGATTCATGTCGGGGAAGAGTCTACCATAGGGGTTGGTACAGTTTCAGATCATGTCGAATTAGGGGCAACAGGGAACCCTTCACCTGATCCCCGAGAAGCCATAACAGAACCCACAGTAGATGGGATATTCTTGTCAAACTTGCTTCACCAGATCATGCCAGTCATATCTCAACATGTAGCTTCTCCTGATTCAAGTTCTGCAAATGATCCTAGTACATCTTTTCAGGTAACTAATTCCTTTCATATTCTAGACAAAGATCAGTAGGTCACCAGCTAACAAGAAGGCCATGAAGAAGCCATTATTGCCATTGCCTGTTGAACACACTGTTATCAATGGTCTGGGAGCTGAACCTCAGATTATTGCCATGTCCTGTTCTGGTTTCTCGTTNTTTTCTGGGAGCTGAACCTCAAATTATTGCCATGTCCTGTTCTGGTTTCTCGTTTGCTCAACCAGCTTAGCTGCCGCTATATATATTCTTGCGAGTGGGTCATGGTGTGAACCAATAATAGTGAAATCAGGGCTGAGATTATTCAGCCAAAAACAGAAAAAAAATGGTGGCTGAGATGTGCTTCTGTGCAGGTTGGTAGCAGCTCTGGTGCTGGATCAATGCATCAACCTACTGATACAGACATGGACCCTCCAAACTCAAAGCGACAGAAGGTGAGATGTATACTGTTTTTTTGCACATTTTTCATTCTTATAAGGTGCCTCTTTTTCTTGGCGATAGCTGCAAATTATATGGTTTCAATTGTCATGGTTCTTGTCGGTTGCTATTCCATGGAATTCGGTAATCACTTATTTTCTAAGAAGCCAAATCACCCCTTTTTGCAAGGTTGATGATGCCAAGACCAATCTCTACTTTGTTATGTTTACTTTTCACCAGTAATTAACTATTCCACTTTTCTATGCAGAGGGAATAATCTATCATCAGGCAAGAGACCCCAGATATTCTCTCGGGAATGAACAACAAAGGGAATATATGCTGCGGCACCACAAGGGCTCGCCCATGGAGTTCTGAGGGGTAGGAAGGTGGTGGCATCCATTTATAGTTTTGTAAGACCACAGATGAGACATGGGCTAGCTTCACTAGCTTGGATTATTGCAGAAACTTTCAGTTTCTTTATCCGGATATTTGAGACCAAGATTCATTACATTCTAGTCTTGTTAAGTTGGCACAAATGTCCACCCCGCTCTTCTAATCATGGCAAAGAGATTAGATTGAAGTTGAACTCGGATACTGTTGGGAATTATGAAGGAAAGGAAGCCTTTTGCTAGGAACTGCCACATGGCAGAACATCCTTAGATGAATTGACATGGTGACTCCGCATTTAGGTTGGAAACAGAGTCCCATCTCTATAGCACAAACTCGAGAGCCAACCAATCCTCTTGAGCTGAATGGATGACAAAAACGCCAAAGAGCACAGGAGTGCAACCAGAATAGCTAATACACAAGGACAGATAAACCAAGGCATTTTTGGATAAGCTTCCTAGCTAATCTTCTTATTCGAGTGAGGCATCAGTAGCTCATTATGCTGTTTTCCCAAAAGGGACATCCACGAAATGACCTCCCATGATCATCCACAAAGCTCTTTCACCGCAATTGCAGCGGATAGTGCACCTTTCTCTCGTCTGCCATTTACTTGAATGTGTGATATGCTACGTACATGCACTGCGACTATCTTCATAATCTGCGAACCTGATTGAGAAGATTTCGGCATCAGGGTCCGCCAATTTGAGGTTGTCTGCCGATCTGGGGATTTTGTGCAGTGAAGAACGGATCAGAACACGACCGGGCAGAGCTAGAAGGCGTTGCATTTCATGTAGCTCTGTATTTGGTGAGTGCAAGGGTCCCACCTCCAAATCACCACTAGGACATCATCTGCTTGAAGCATTTGAGCCCGAGTATCGTTGAAGCGGGTGACAGCTAAGTTCACACTTGCTGTTATTGATCAGGAAATTCAGCTCTGACATAAATGCCACGTAGGAAATTTTGATGGCGGTAGTGAGTGGGGAGTTTGTGACTAAGCAAGCCCATGTAAAACATTAGAGACTGGAGTGTTTTTATTAATAAAACTATAACGGACACCTTAGTTTTGGAGGAAATTAAATATTAAATTATTTTTCAAAATTTTTTTTGAAAATTTTTGTTCCTCGGAACGCGGAGCTCTGTCTCTGGACCAACAGAACAAATATTTTCTCAAATTATTCAAAATTTTTCAGGGGGAGAAAAAGCCAACTCTATTTTTCTCTCCCTTCCAGCCTGCCTGACGTCTGTGTCTGGCAATCTTCCATCAGAAAGAGCAACACCTCTCAGCCTCTCGTCAAACCTCCTCCGTCCGCCCCTCTCTCTGTCTCCGTGCGTGTGCGTTTGTGTAAAAGTCATAATGGGTTCAAGGAATAGCCGGATTGCATCTCCCTCTCACTCGCCATCCCCGAAAGTCAACCGCAAGAAGCCCCGGAAATTCTTGTCCCTCTTCTGCGGATGTTCTTCCCCCCACGCCCCCCTTGAGGTACTTGGGTCATTGCAAAAGTTCCTTCTTTTTTTTTTTACTTTGGCGTCGTCCCATCAATCAAAGCAGTCCTAAGGCTTCGATCGTTCATTTCATTTTCGGGCTTGATTGCATATCCCATGGCTTTGATGATCTGTTTTAGAAATTGATCGATCCTTTATACGAGGGGTGTCTCTGTTTGACTTGCCATCAGATTGCAGATTTTGAGTCTCGTCTTTGATGTTGAATGCTTTGATCATATACATGACCGTTAATCATCGGAAAGGTCTCGAATTTACGGGCCTTTTCTATTGGAGATTCTTTTTGAGATGTAGTGGGATCTTTGTATGCCTTCTCTCCTGTTGAACCATCACCTGCCCGAGTATTTCAGGTATCTTTTGTTGAACAGAGGCCATAAATTACCCATCATGTCCTCGAGTTGAACTTATTAGATTGTTAAAGCTCAGAAACACTGGATTTTTGTGAACTTTTGTAATTTCATAAAGCCAGTGCGCTATGTGGTTTATTAACGGTTGAGTCATTCCAAATTACGTCAGCAGAAAAGAAACGAAGAGTTTTAAGAGTTATGAGATGTATTCCTTGTTCTCTGCCGGTTCCACTACCACAGACAGACATAATAATAGATAATAATCATGTAAGAACATCCCTAGTGAAGCTTAATTCATATGAGCATACAAGCCCATGAAGCAATTTCTTGATGATTATCTGAATCAATTCTCCAAAAATGCAAAATCTTACCTTGACACAAGGTGGGCAATGGTCTGTACGGTTAGAAACATCAGTTGATTCTTGCTGGGCTTTCCCTGTAGATGGAAGATTATCCCGATGAATTTTTGGCTAACCCTTCGGAACTTTGTGGTGATCCTCTGTTTAGTGAGGTCCTGAAATCCAAAGAGGACGTATGCTTGATCTCGAATACAGATACAGAAGTGTTAGTTTCATCTGCAGATGAGACTGCAAACTCATCTATTACATTGGACAATGAAGGTCAGGCAAATTTGGAACAAGATGCAGGAGATTATGAAGTAAGTAATCATGGGAATCATTTGTTTGAGAGTGGGGAGCTTGTTACTCCTGCTTTGATAAGTGTATCTGGTGCCAGTGGTTTAGATAGGGATAGTAATGGGACTGCATCTAGTACCTCAAATGATGGACCACAACCTTCAGAGATGGCCTCCGTACATCTCTCACCTAATGGAATTGCAGTAAATGGTGTCGGCAATCTAGTGCCCAGTGGGTTGTCTGAGGTATACGCTGGGAATGAAGATGTCATTTCTGAAGTTGAAACTGTTGGGAATAATCAAGGGTCTGAAAGTAGAGCTCTTTTCTGTTCTTCTGGGTCCGCTACTTCTGGAGCTTTTGATTTACCAACTCTGCCAAACTCAGCAGGAGGTGACACTTCTACTGAGTTAATACACATCAGGTCAGAGCTTCCTGTATTCAATAGAGAGCGAGATGTAGCACCCGAAAGTGTGGTTGAAGTTGATGTAGTCAGTGTCGCTTCTAGCCCATTATCTTCCTTGGCTACTGATACAACTGGTCGGGAGGCCCGAATGGTTGGTAGAAGATCTTTATGGGATGCCTTTTCAGGGAATGTTTCTCGAGCTGATAATGATAACTATACTTCTGCTATCATCATCTCTACTGCTGAGGATTATCAGGCGTCTGAAGAAAGATGGCTGTTTGATCATGGTGACCTGTTCTCTGATGGTGGGTTTCAATCTGATACAAGATATCATGGAAGCAGGATTCAGAGATCTAGAGATTGGCGAAGACGCCGAAGATTTGAGGTGATTATTTAGCACTGTTTTGGATTGCAAGTTAGTTTATTTGAAAATTTGCATACAGAAACTCTTCTAGCATTATCTCCTATGGTAATTTTGGGCTTGACAGTTACAAAAGTTAGCCCTAAGAACATAACTTCAGTAAAAGTATTATTTTACCGCTGCCTTCTCATATCAATTGGGGTTGGCATGTTCAAACATCATTAGAAATAGCCTTAGTCATAATTTAGTAGTACAAACGTGCAGTGTTACAGGGCTGCCAAGTCTCAGAAAAGGATTCAGTTCCTATCATATAAAATGATCTTTCTTGATGAAGTCACTTTAATGGGCATGGGAACTGAAGTTCTATTATGTGGAAGGGCACGCCTTGAGAATCTAATTAATCTCCTTGCTGTAATTGGTTTTCCTTGTTGCAGTTCCGGGAAAGGATTCACAGTGGCCTCCATGAGCACAGTAGGCATAGTACTTCCTGTCCACTGGGACTCCACACAGATGGTGATGGATGCTTATGTAACCAGTACTTGACAGAAGAGCCCAGTGCTCATTCGAGCATTTCTCGAATTGTCATGCTTGCAGAAGCTTTATTTGAGGTAATTCAATGTCCTCTGGTTGCACCCCACACTTCAAGATGATGTTCTCTTTTTCCTTCCCTCAATTTGGGTGAGAATATTTCCTTCGTTTCAATGGTCACACACTCCTATTTTACTTTGGATTTTGCAGGTTCTGGATGAAATCCATCGCCAGCCCATGCCGTTTTCCTTGTCTATGGGCCCAGTTGCTGCCCCTGAATCAGTTGTGGATTCTCTTCCTCTCAAAAGCTATGAGAAAAGCAACCCGACTGAGAGCAAAGACAGTGTTGAACAGTGAGTTATCATCTATAATCACTTCAGATAAAAGAACTGATGGCCAATAGTTTTGTTGCTTCCCATGCAACTTTCAAGTGAGTCTTTCTGATTTGATGCTTGTTTTTCTTGCTCAATGATATTCGTGATGTTAGGTGTAACATTTGCTTTGCCGAGTACAAGGACAGAGACAAGATCAGGGTTCTTCCCTGCCACCACGAGTACCATATGGAATGTGTTGATAAATGGCTGAAGGAGATACATGGGTGCGTATTATCGATGCCCATTTCATCTCCGGCTTCCTTGTTGAGCTCTATCATGATTTAGTTATGACTGGATTCTATGGCATAATTGATTTCATTTCGATTGGAGTCATGAGTTCCACATTGAAAGCTTCATTGAAAGCCTTTGCATTCTATTACTGCCATTAACCTTCCTGCTAAACTCCTGCATGTGCGGTTTGATTGCAGGGTATGCCCACTCTGTCGAGGAGATGTCCGTCAAGCATTCACGGAAACTTCTGCTTCAAGCTCAGGACTCACATCTTCGTGAGACATGCACGTATGCTACACATCGTATCGACTACCTCTATTTACTATCAAAACACTTATATGACCCCTTGTAGATAAGATGGGGAGAAATGATAAAAGATTTTATGAAAAGAAATAGATCCGTGAATCTGGTTTAGTGCTTTCTCAATTCGCTTTGTGTATAAGTTAAAAGTGTTTGCATTGTTTAGAGTCAGTCCTAAAGATCCCCTAATCATGAATACTTTCTTCCGTTATTCTGATTCATGGAGCAAACAAAGTAGTACCGGTAGTTGAACAAATGAAAATCGAATCTACTACCTTACCTTCATAGATTGTAGCTTTCTTGAAGAGGGCAAGAAAAGAATTAATCTAGGCACCATGAACAAACTTATTAGTTGAAAATTAGAATTAATTATCATGAAAATTCACATGCGATATCATAATAAGTGGTTGGTACATCGTGTTTACCATTTTATCGGACTTGTGATCTTACCAGGACTTGACGATGATGTTGATTTCTTTTTCTCTTTTTATGGAAACTTTGTTAGGTATACAAATGGGACGGGATGAACGATGGGAAAGTTAAAAAAAAAGGAAAAAAAATCATTCCACCAAGACAATCACATCAACAAGATGATAAGGAAGTGGAGGAGCCCTAGACCAGACATGCTTTCCAAGGCGGCCAGAACAGCAGCTGGAACGTCCAATAACAAAAATCGGCAGGCCCATCAAGATCACATCAGCTCGATGTTCTGACTAGGTCTCATTCATATTTACCCATATGTCTAGATAATTAAAGAAATTAACATTGGACATTATAATTTTTTATTATAAATCAATGAATGGAAAAGGACATGATTGCGATCATTTCAATTGTTCAATCAAGTACCCTTTCAGCTTCGTCATTCCGTGTGTGCGCCCGCACGCGGAGTTAGACATAATAGTCAAGCAATTATAAGGTATACGAGACGTGGATGATGATCACCGCAAGCAAAGCCATAATGAATTCTTTTAAATCAATCTTGAGTAACAAAACCCATGCATCTCTCTCCATTACGAGGGTTTTGTCTCCTTTCATAAAACTGTGAGTAGTCCATGCAGTCTAACAACCTTATTCATATCCATCCACCAGAAGGTTGCTTTGTCGTACAAGAATCATTTCCGATTCACAATACTATTGCTAATAATATATGCATGTCGTGATCATCGGACCGGACCCATCTGCAAGAACTCATGCTTTGATTATGCATTTCGTTTCCCCCCTTGATAATTCGATTGGAAATCTCAGGACCACTTGCAACATGTAATTTGAAGAGAGAATCGGGAGGCTCTCTCCATGAATGGGAAACAAATCAGTCTTATTTCTGGGTCCACATAGAAGACAGATAGATGCATGATTTCTATCGTGCTGGAAACCAAACACACGGAGAAAAGAGTGAAAACGCTAGGTGGGTCAAGAAGGGATGAGGTCTCTTTGTGCTCCGAGGAGCGCCTATGTCGTTCTCCCCCGGTCGAGGACCACTCCGATCGGTGCTTTCGTATACGGGTCTCCTAGGAGTTACCGTCTCGAGACATACCAGAAGGTGGGCAGGCTAAATTCTGTAATTTCACCCAACCTTCTGGACTAATTAATTGGACCTCGTGGTAGGTTTACATGGCGACTGCGTCTTAAATTATACCACCAGGCATAACCCTCTTTACTCATTGCTTTATCTTCTCTGAAAAGGACAGCACCTCAAATATGACAATGGACTGTGATTTTACCAATTTTATGAATCTTAAGCAACGTACTCTTTGAGATCTTATAAGATTTGTCAATCTTACTCGACATACTCCAAGGATTTCTCTGTTTGTCCGACTCGGCAAAGTGTTTTTTAAGGTTTTCCAGGGTACCATTTCGTGTTACTATTTGTTGAGAATGACTGACGACGGTTGCATCAGGCCTATGTTGAGATTGCCGATAGGAAAAAACTCAAAAGAAGGGAACAAATTGTTAGGAGTTATATTAATGAAGAATATTCATAATTAAACGAGTTTTGGTTTTTGATTGGATGATGTATGATTAAAATAGAGAAAGGGCTAGATTGATGGGTGAATTCATGAAACAAAACTTACGTTAGGTCTAGAGGGAGACTACCAAGATAATTTGTGCCTTTCATCTGATGCATCATTATAATCATAGATAACAGACTCTCCCTGGGAAGTGGGCAAAAAGTTGATTGCTCCTACTCGGGGTGAGGAATTGACTACTCTTGAGCAAGCTTACCAAGTATCAACAATGGAGGTAAAAAAGGAGCCACATATAATTGAAGAAGATTTTGCATCTGGTACTAGACATATTCAGATTCCTAATCACGAGTAAACCTTACGAAACCTCCGAGTGCTTTTCTACCTACCACTCGTGACAAATCAAGTAATTCTGAATCTGGAAACACCCATAAGATACGACATTTGCACGCACTTCAGATGAAGGGGCCCGACCCACATGGGCATGGCATCGGCCGACCCACATGGAGCTGGCCATTGTGTATGGCCGATGGGAGAGATGTCTAGCTCGGGACTGCGGTTCGACAGCAGGGGCAATGTGAGTTGTTCACGAGCCATGGGACGAGGCACCCCGAGTGGAACCGGTGGTTGCACGGCAGGCTCATCAGCGTCTCCCCAGACATGAACTTCTCCAAGCACACGGCGCACTCCTCTTGCTCGGCACCTTTCCAACTGATCAGCTTGGCCCAGCTCATGAGCCTCTTCGACGCGCTCCTTTTCAGCCCGAACGAATCTCTCCGTGCTCGATCGTCTTCTTGTCCTTGGTGGGTCGACCTCCCGGCGACAGTATTTCCCGCGGTTTCCCTATTAACAAGCCTTCAAAAGAGCAGAGCATACACATAATATCAACAGGAAGGTCTGAAATCTTCTGAGGGATCGTATATTCAAATGCATGAAAAGAAAGCAGCCATAATCGGAATCCGGCACGTATCATTGGAGAGACGAAGGGACAGCTCAAGGGGGAAAAACATACATATTTATATATTTTTGGGGGAATTTTTTTAATTTTAAAAGATAGAATTAGGCTATAATTGGGTGAAGTGTGAGTATTTATTTGTCGAACCCAGATGGCTTTTATTACCTTCTGTAATCTGATTTCCAAGCCTGGGACCTCAGCCGCTCGTCAAGTCTCTCCTTGGCCTCTCTTGCCACTCCTCCAAGCTTCTCATCACCATCACCTTCATATCCCTGCTTCATAATATGAATTTTTAGACAACGGAAAAAATGAAAGAAAATCAAAATCATCACCAAATTATCCAGCTGCCCAATCGGCAAGAGCTTCAGAATGGACTGAGAACATGAAAACAAGAAGAGATAAAAAAAAAAAGTATATAAGAGAGAGGTGGAGAGAGAAAGAGTGTTGTTACCGAGGAAGAGGAGGATGAGGAGCCCTCATGGTCTCTGGCGTGAAGGAAAAGAGAGGCCCGCCTGGTCGATGCGTAGGCGGCGGAGGTGGGCGGGTCGGCCCAGCTGCCACTCCGAGGGAGGCGCCTCCGCCTTGCAAACTCCACTCCGGGAAGCATCCCCGCCATTTGAGCCGGCCCCCGATTCTCTTGTGCTACAGTCCCACCCACCAACCACTGGTTAACTTAACCAAACATCACATCCTCATAGAACAGTAGATTCGCCTCCATGAATCTTCACGTACACCTCTCTCTCTCTCCATCGATCTCCGTGCCCGTGTGCGTTTGAGGATTTGAAGTTACGATGAAGAAGTACTTGGGGAGAATTTGGTGGTCTGAGACTAGATAGGGAAGAGAAGGAAAACTTACCTAAGCGGCGAGAGAAGGAAGAAACTGTGTGCAGATCGATCAGAAGGGCAGATAGAGAGAGAGAGAGCGTAGCAGACACCTGCGACTAGTGGCCGACAAAGTCATTAGAGAGACATAGATGGACCGGCGCCTCTCAGATCTCTACTACTCAAGAAGTTTCCCTTTCCTCACCGCTCGTCGCCTCAAGACATGTTTGAATCTATTCGTACATATATATATATATATATATATAACGATTATCACAATCATATCACTCGACTTCCTATTGGCATTTCCACTTTACTGAAGCGATCCTCCACGATCATCATCGCAATCATATGGTCATCGGGTGGGCACGTAGGAGATCAACATACGCAATATAGCATGCCCTAGCTGTGCGGTGTTTGCTAGGGGACGTGTTATATATCTGCCGATACACAACACTTCGGACAAAACCCTAACATGAATTTGCATGCACTATATTAATTAATTCGAGCAATATTTTCGTGGTCGATCCATTTCCCAAATACCTTGTACTTGCCAAATGTAAGTTTGCTTGGGAAAATCATATTCGAGGATTAGATGATGAAAAATATAACAAATATAATGATAGCATTAAAAAGTTAAAATTTGAAAATGTTGTATTTGATCCTTATATCCAATGATTTGAGATAAAATTTAAATAATCATAAATTTGATTGATTCGAGGGTTTTCCATAGTTTAAACATGAAAATTTTACTAATCATATTTTTAAAATTTTAACTCATACAATTTCATGTCATGTTATAATAGAATCGATAATTGGATACTTAGTTTTATATAAAATTTATATTATAATGGAAAATTTTGAAAATTTCTTTAAATCAGACGGCCGTCTACAACATGTATATTTATTTTAATTTACACAATATTTAAAGAGAGAAAAATCGATCTGAAAATGGAAGTATAATCATGTGAGTCTAATGCGCATCACATGTGAAGGCTCTCTATATTATTCTATATTTCTTGGTAAAGGGACCATCGAGATAAATGAGGGTGAAGGTAATTGCGAAGGGCCCCTAGTCTCACCGATCACCACCCCCATTACCCCATATAATATCATACATCATACACGTGATTGGACTTGTTAACTTTAGAAAATTACGAGAAATTTTATTATAATTAATTCCACACTATGTTGAAAATTTAAAATTTAAAATTTCATTCTTTTCTGTCCAACAATATAATTTCTATTTCATAGCTTGTACAAGGGTCAAACGTGGTATCGCTGAGTGCGCGATGACCCACACGTGGCTGCGGCACCGAGGTTGCAGCTGTGGCATATCTTAAGCTGATGTGAACTATAGTTTTGCCGGGATTCAATCCGGTATGGTAACAAGGGTTCCGAAATACGTAGCAGCGTTGGCATTTTCGATTGGTGATCAGTATGATGGATCGGGCCCGTGAGATGAGGTGGGCCGGTCCAATCGGATACCGAATTGATCATGGCTAGAAAGAAACACATCCACTTATGGCAAAGCCGCCGACCAGATCTCCTGGCCGGTCCAGAGTCAGCGTCGCACTTCTGCTGACATGTGGACTTTCATGGGTCTGAGTCTGTCTAACTTCTCAGATCCTTGTATTGCTATTCTGCCCTCTTTTTGCTTTTCCCCGGTTTGTATACAATATCAGTGCAATAGATTCTAACCGATCGGAATTCGAAACGAATCACCCACTGACAAGGGCGATTGATTGCACGGAAGTAAAACATGCTCCACCAAGGCGGCTTCTTCTTCTTCTTCTTCTTCCATCCATCTTCTCCCTCTTCCAATTCATGTGCACCGCCCAAGCGTTCGACACAGCTCTCGGTAGGGATTTTTTTGTCTTGGGATCTTGGTTGGTCGATCTATATGTGAGCCGAACTGAAGAGGCGTCCTTCGGGACATGCGGTAGGTACAATAATTTGATCGGGTGGTGCCCATCATGTGCTAGGTCTTGAGGGAGCAATCCTACCAACATCTGCATTGCACGCATTTAAGGTCAAAGGACACTCCCTCCTCGACGACTGGACGCATTTCCGGGAGTAAATAAATATGCATGTGAGCAGTGCCAAAGAAGATGTCCCGTGAACAAATTCCCCTTCTCATGTTCAAGTTTCCCCTTTTGGACAAGAAAGAAATTCATAAAAATTTTTATCTTGTCCTTTTTTTAAAAAAAAATTATCTTGGTCTTGTCTAACTCAAACACGTCATTTGATTTTTCATCGAATTTTCCTCATTAAATAATTTTTTTAGATCAATAAAAAAAACCCTAAAATTATTAGACCATCTTTGCTCGGGGATGTATTTAGGGGGCACGGGAAGCAATCGCCCCGCCCCCATTTGGATTTGAGAAAACCATAATGGTATATAAATTTTGTTTGATTTTATTGATGTTTTACTCATTTATCTCATTTCACTCCAACAAACTCAATCTCGAACTCATATATTGAGTTTTGTCCCCCCTTAGATATATATTCTGGATCCATCCCTATCTCTGCTCATGTTCCTCCACATCTGAGAATTGAGGACAACCGACTATCAGGTATGGTAACTCACTCCTTATCCATTCCAGTGGAAAATTCTACCAGGAAGAAGGCTCGTACGAGCGCAGAGAGTCATGTGATACACGCAAAAGATAGTCTCTCCTCGAACACTTTTTTGCATACAATTGACTATTTTCTCGATCATAATCGAGATCCATGACCCAAATAACGGATAAATATAAAAAAGGAGGAAATGGATAAGCGAGGGTGGTCTAGCGGAAGGGAATTGAAATCGGAACGAGAAAATAGAAAAATTAGGGCACAAATTAGGCGGACAGGGATGGCCGTATCGGTTGGCGCGGGGGAGGTGCACCTCATCATGTAGGGGCGGTGGAGGGAGTCCAAATTGGATTAGACAAAACCCGATTGTAGCAGACAAACGTACCCTAATAAACAAATCACGCAGGCAAACAAAATCGCATCAAATCCCTGGAACCGGCACCACATGAGTCTAATTTTATCCGAGGCAATAACACATTGTTTGCAACTTGGATTAATTTCTAATCGGGAACTAGCTCTTTAGCAATGATCACCAATATTTAATTGGAATTAATTTTACAATATATTAGAACTTAATTAAATCATATTCTAGTGGGCCGGCGTAATTGTTCCATTAATACGATTCGGAATCCTAAATTTTATTTAAGATAAATGATATCAATAATTTTTTTTCCCTGAAACNGCCTGGTGTAATTGTTCCATTAATATGATTTGGAATCCTAAATTTTATTTAAGAAAAATGATATCAATAATTTTTTTTCCCTGAAACTTAGTGCCTATGGTTCCATGAAAGGCCTTCCCCTTCCCTAAAGAAGGAGACGGCAGATATTTATTTATCCACCTCATGTCCATGTGCTGCCAATCAACTGATTAATTGACAGTCCAACAACACACTGCTTCTGTAGAGATTATCTCAGACAACCCCAAGATTTCCAGGAGATATGGCCACCCTTGAGAACAGGCAGAAGAAAGGCTTCAACTTGACCTTCTCCAAGGCCGGCAGCAACCTTGCCAGAAACAGTGCCCTGAAACCTGAACCTGCTGCTCTTGCCTCAGCAGCAATAAGCAAAGCCCGGAACTGGCCGCTCCTCTCGAGGAAGTCGTCGTCATCGAGGTCAGAGATCAAGCCGGTCAGCTCTGAGATTAAGACGGCCAGCATTGCAGGAGGAGGAAGAGGAGGAGCCATTGTCGAAGCCAGGAGATCGGTTTCACATGCGGAGACGAACCTGGCGTCAGTTGTTGCCTTCCTTCAAGTCAAGGTCATGGTCTCGGACATGCCGGGGTTCATGCAGGTGCATGCCTTCCGGTGCGCGAGGAGAACTTACGATAGCTTGGAGAAGCTCAGCTCCAAGCACATGGCATTCAACATGAAGAAGGTAAGTCAAGTATTCGCAGGTGCTCACATATATCTCTGATTGACTTTCCTTGGTGGACTGATCTCGATGCTTTTAGAGTAATCTCTCCGCTGTCCTCGGTCGTCCGATGACTATGGAATTTATGGACATAGCTTTTCTGGGGTACAACCATGAATTCTTCACGGTTCGCTATACGTTATGATGTATCATCCTCAGCATGTTCTGTTATGGCTCTTCGGGTTTTTGTTACCAAATTGCACAAGCATAAGTATACAAGTACTTCGAGCTTGAGTTGGTAATTCTGGAATGCCATTCTACCGTATAGTTAACTTGTATATAGATTAGGAGTAGCGGACTAAACCATGCAATTTTAATGTGACAACATCCCATAATTAAGCTTGTCTTTGGATGAAATCCAAGAACTTGATGCAACTCTAAATTGGCATGATTTTTTCCCCCTCATACTGCATTCATCATCCAATATTCAAAAAATTCAATGAGTTCCGATTATTTGAAGCTCAGGTTGAATGTGTATTGTAAGAAGTAGATATGTCACGATCATACATTTTATTTATTTATGAAATTCAAATAAATATATATATGCATTTAAAAATATAAATTTAATTACTAATAATTAATGAAAGCTTTGTCATTTGTGGATGGAGATTGGACAATCCATGTGTTTGAGAGGTAGGTAATCAATCATAAGGGAATAATGCCAGTTGATCGATTCTTAAATATTTAAAGGTGGCACCAAGTATTCCTTTGTCCACTCTGGACCGACCTCCCCATGTGTAGGCACTTAACTATTTCTGCAATGTAGATTATAAAAAAAAATTATAAAAAATAAAAAATTCCTCCACTCACATGCGTACCTTCCTAAAGTCAATTCTCCCATGCATGATATTTCCTCATTTAATTTCTTATATTCAATCAATAGTAACGTGAATATGAATATAAATAGAAATTGTCGATCAAGAATTATGGCCCGATTTCTTTCATCGGTAAAGCAGCTGATCAATTTTGTGATAAATTATGTGCAGGAGTTTGATGAAGTCTATGGGCCGGCATGGCACTGCATCGTGGGATTGAGTTTCGGGTCGTTCGTGACACACACGACCGGTTGCTTTCTATATTTCTCGATAGAGAAACTCTACATATTGCTCTTCCGAACGAAAGTCCATAGAGCTCTTGAGTAATTAAGCTTATTGGGAAATTTTGTTTATCTCGGTTAACCCGAAAAGGGGGAAAAAAACCCGACTTGTGGAAGTACTCTTATAGTATTGTACCGTAATGTGTCCATGAGTTTCACAGTGAAATTTGCATATAGTTTCTAATATCCTCATCCATTTTTTTTAATAAAATAGATATGAAATTGAAAATTAATAAATGTTTTCGTATATGTGTACGACCAGAACATACATGTCTTGCCCCTGCATGTCAATTGTTTACATCTACGTGCGTCGACCTCGGACGACCACAGTGGAATACAACACACGAATTGACATTCGAAAGGTCGATAAAGACTCAAGGCGCGAGCTTTTTCGACGAGCTAGTTGCTTGTTCTTGGTTGGTCTCTCTCGACCAATCTTCCAAAAATCCCCCAGAAGCCACACCCACCAATCTTGGGAGACGGCGGCGCTGGCGGCCTGTTGGCCCTTATGAGTTTGGTGCGGTGGGGGAGGCGGGTCTCTTGCACCGATCCTGCACACCGTTCGGACCGAACCATCGCTGTGCGATTGCCTGAGCCCGGCGTGTTTGTGATCTTTATCTTCCTCTTGTTCTCCTTGGCAGGGTTTCTGCATTTTCTGGTTGACTTCGCCTGAGAAGAACCTGTCGTCCCATGCCAAGCCCGATGACCCCTGCTTCCTCAACGATGTCGCTGATCTCTGCAGAACAGCCGCCATTAATTGTCAAACCCTCTCTCTCTCTCTCTGTGTCTAATATCTAAGGTAAAGACAGGGAGCTTTGTCGATTTGGCTATGGAGCTTTATCGATTCTTATACGTGTGTGTCTACATATATATATAGGTTTCTGTGGGTGCGTAAGGAGGGAGACGACACCGGCAGAGGAAAAGGACGAGATGAAGGATCATATTGCGGAAATTTCCAGAGGCAAACAGAAGCACAAAGACATCAAGCAGAATCTCGTCCCATGAACAAGTTGACCTCTGACATTGTCACTCTATGACCTAACATACAAATCCGACCAAACTACGGCATTTTTTTTCATTCTCACAATGGGAGACCCGGAAATTTGGAGGTGGAATTTTTCGACACCGTTGGGGCATCAACAGTCAAGAATTTGGTACCAATAATTCCTCCCCGTGACCGATCCTAACTGATAATTATTCAGTCGAGATTCCCGAAATTCTCCATAACTTGATGAAATAGTGACCGGGCTCTCTGAGGCTGCGAAGTCAAACGAACTAAAATTTCATCACTGGCTCTCATGATGTTGTTATCATGATTCGATAATCTGCCTCGAGCATACTCAGCATTTCAGGAATTTCGGCTCTATATTACATGCCAAATTCGAGGTTTGCAGGAAACAAATCATCGACCACCCAAATTCGAAGGACTCGAACCCATTTTTAATTTCATTTTTTCCTAATCAATCGTTGAGCGCATCTAGGTAACTGGATATGAAGAACATCGCATGGAACATAGCTACGAATTTTACGGTCAATGCCCCTCTATTTTTATTTTTTTAATTTTATAACAGAAAATTCAAACCTGTTGATTTATTTAGGGAAAAAGTTCAAACATTTTGATTTTCTCTGCAATTTTCTAAATAAAAGGAGTAGAATAGACAACTTCATTTTTCACTCTTTATTTCCCAATAAAATAAACCCAAAAATGGCTCTCATGAATTCCATTGTATACAGTGCAGAGGAGACAAATGTGTAAAATATTGTGTCAAGTTCCCTTTGACATGATGATCCAATTGTTAAATCTACCATAGGGATGCAGATCAAAGGGAATTTACTACAAGCTGGACAAGGAGCCGCTTGGGAACCTCAGCTGTGTCTGGACCCCATTGACTACCGAGTTCTCACTGGCCCACGACGAGATGAGGTGGTGGGCAATTGCGAAAGGCCCGGGGAAGAACATCGGGGCGAACTCGCCACTCTCGATGTTTAAGTCCGCTGACAGGCTCTGGCTCCTCTCTACTCCCCTGCACATCAGACCAACTCTGGTGGCTGCTGTCCTCTGTGCCTTCTTGTATTCAGCATGGGCTAATGCCTTCTTCACATCTTCCCGGCTATGCCAACGAGCATCTGCATTCAAAATGTTGGAGAGTTCAGTGGCTTGCGATTTGACTGCACAGAATCATAGACGGATTGCCATTTTCCTTTCCCTTGAGGGCACAAACAGTCAGATTGCGTGAAAAAGAATGACAAACAAAAGTCCTAGTTTGTATGTCCTTTGTATTACATGGTAACTCGAAGCATGGAATGAACCCATAGTAGTAGGCCCTGTTCAGAAGTTAGATCAGTGATTCATCCACAGCATGAAAACAGTTGGGTTGCAATTTCAAAATAAGTTTCATTGTTCAAAATAGTTATAACGTGTGACGGGCTAAGGCTTTCTGTTTATCTAATTTATGAGAAGAGAAGAAAAATAAAATAGAAACAGAGCTCTTGTTTCCATGAAAAAATTTGAACATTAGTTTCCATACTCTAAAGTGATGTGCAGGTGTCACGCTAGACATTCCAAATTCTAAATCAACGTTGCAGGCCTGAGATTGGATACAACTGTACCTTCCAACTCTTCTTTGTCCACATTGATTTCCCGTGATTTTGCATAGGCCAAGAAGCCAACCATCAACTGGCACGGCATACTACTCGGTCCAACTGTGTGTGAAACACCAAACAAAGATAACAAACAATCAGACATTTCAGAAAAAAAGTTTTAAAAAAATATACTATGACAGCAAGATCCACAAGCAGTCAAGGATTGATCAATTGTGTGAAACCAATAAAACATTACGAGAATTGGAAATATAACAATAGTTTTTCTGAGGTCAACAGCATAACATACGCTATAAAAGACAAGGGCCCAAACTTTTCAAACAGGTTTCTTAAGTAGTACCCGGCCAGGGCTGAGAACTATGATACACGACCTCTCCCACTTCAATACCCGTCTCTTCCCATGTTTCCCTCCTCACTGCCTCTTCCAAGCTTTCTCCAGGCTGCAAATATTGTTTGTTTACGATAAAATGTCAGCCCAACTAGCCAATAATATCTCATAGAGAAAACAAAAGGTAGTGATTGATAGGTGTGTCATAGTACTTACTGGCCCAAAAAATAGATTGCTACTTATGAGTTTAAGCCAAATGAAAGAGAATAAAGCATATCTCCATGCTGTTGGGAAGACACAAACTGGAAAGTACAATAATGGTAATTGTAAATTTAACCATATGTAATACTGCCTCTCCATTAATGAGGTAACATGCAACCTGTAGATGGCCTTCCTATTTATCCAACTTTAACAAAAGTTTGAGTTCATAATCATTCTGTTAGCTCACATAAGAGGAAAAGACGCAAAAAGCAAACATGGTGAATTACATTTGATCCATAAGCCCAGCTTAAAATTTTGGATAAACTTGTCAAACAGTATAACAAAACAATATCAACATGGACTGAGAGAAGTACCTCGATGAAACCTGCCAAGCAACTCCACATTCGGGGCACAAATCTTGACTGCCTGCTTAGAAGTACACTGTCGTTTTCTCTATCAATGACTAACATGATCACAACCTGTAAAATGTCACATACACAGCCGAGATCAATGTAGATATTAAGTTGAGAGAGAAATTGAAAGGGTAGTATTACTATTATAGATTGACCAAACAAGAGCAGCTATGGGGAACACTATACCGGGTCAATCCGTGGGTAAACTCTCTTCTTACATGATTGATTAGTACACTGTTTCCTTCTACCTGCCTCCATTGGGATTGTTTCCCCTCCACAGTGACCACAGAATCTTGATGTACTGTGCCATTCCAATAAAGCTCGTGCCTAGTAATAGGAAAATCAAGCTTAAGAACACGATATGAAGCACAGCATATATTCCATAAAAGAATCAATACTATAGCACAGAACTGTTTTAGCACCAACTCTAAGGATTTATCCACAAACCTTATCTCTCCCCCTGTTGTTTTCAAAGATCAGATTGAGGACCTCATTGATTTTCAGCTTTGGAATGCAAGAAATAATGCAAAGTTTTCTAACCAAAGGATAGATACTGATCACACATTACATTTGAAGTCGAATATGCAATCCATCATTGCCAACCTAATAAATAAAGGATGGATGATTATTTGTACTGATGCCTCTTTTATGAATCATAGAACATGTTTGGCTGGTGTAGCTTTTGATACAACAGGATTCAAGCTTGCTTGGTTTCAAAATGATGTTGCAGTGATTCCTACCCAGGCAGAGGACAAAGCAACGCTTCTAGCTACCAGGGTAGCCGAGGATCAGGAATGGAATAAAATGTTGCTGCTGACTGACTCTTTGATATTGGTAGAGGCCATGGCAACAAATTCTGATTCCTTTGTGGGATCTTTGTAAAGGATATAAAGTTTAAAGCGCATCTTTTTGAGTATTTTAGGGTTGAATGGATTAATAGAAGTGATAATGCAATTGCACACTGTCTTGCTGAATTTGGTTCCAAGTCGAACTATGATGGATTGTATACTATCAGTGATTTTTCATGTAACCCTTTTGATGTTTAATAATATATTGTTGAGCTTACTCATCAGAGGGAAAAAAACCAAAGAATATGGACTAGAAGTCTAGGATCTTGCCTGAGTCAGCTTTAATTTAACACCCACCGTACCATCATGCAACAAGAACAAAGAAAGCAACCTTACCAAGTGGTGTACTAAAATTCACCTTTCTAACCGAGAAAATAGTGGAATCGTACACAAGAAGATCGATTTTCATTTGGTCTTGAAAGCAAGTTTCGTGCAGATCCATATGTCAAATCAGCTAAAACTAAATTCAATCACATCCCAAATTCCTAATTGCGGGAAAGATCAGCAAGAACAAACATTTGGAGTGTGAAGAGGGTAGAATTCACTCGCAGTTTCACTGGAGTAATACCAGAAGCCCCCAAGTAAAGAACGTGGAAGGGAATTATTGACTTAGGAACACTTACGTGACCTGCAATGGCCAAATCACTCATAGCCCTTTCATCATCCCAATCAGTGGCCACCATTAGAGTCCTGAGCTCAACGAAACAGATCTTCCTTCCATCAAATTCACCCAAAGTTCCCCCATTTTCCCCCGAAACATCAATTGCCCAGTAAACCTCACCCTCCTCTGCCCGAGACCCCAAATAGACGAAGAGCTCACAACTCATCTCCATGCCGTAACTGCTCAATAGACTCTTGCACTCGCCCATATTGACCCAACCCAGTTTCCAACTGGGGCCCGAATCTTCACCGCCATCGCAGGAGGTGGCCAAAGGCCGGCCCTTCCTGAAAGGCAGGACCTTGAGGTTAGGCCAAGCGGGGCTGCTGTGCGCGGCCTCCAGGATCTGGGTCTTCAGGGTGTCGAGGGCTGAATTCGGGCCAAACGGATCGGTGGGTTTGGGTGTCTTGGCCCTTATCGGGTTGCCCGCGAAGGCATGGGAGTTGAGATTGAGGGACATGGTGGTGGCGGTAGAGAAGAAACAAGCAAATGCTGCTGCTGCTGCTACTGTACGTCTTCCGGCTCGGCAACCAAATGGGGACCTGAACAGGAAGATGAGGCCTTTCGGGGAAGAAACGGAGGAACAAGACAGGAGATTAGAGAAGGCAAAGGCGGGCATGACTAAGAGCTCATTCTAACGGTGGTTGGCAGATTTTAATGGAGAAAAGGGCAATGGTGAGTTGAGAAATTGGTGGGTGACGCAGACAGCTCCATTATCTGACATCTGTCAAGCTCCTCACTTGAAATTTCTGACTTTTCCACTGGGGTTGCTCATGAACCGAACCGAAGATTAAATTGGTTCGGTTCAATTCGGACGCTATACTCGGCATCATGACCATTACACAAACCATCGACTTGAATTATTTTAAACTGATTTCATAATTCAATTTACTAATTTGAACTATTTTTAGAAAATAATTAATAAATTAATAAATTAAATAAA
>CXYZ01012827.1:343848-360785 GCA_900006705.1 Sonneratia caseolaris | reverse complement strand
ATGAATTGATGCATTTTTGTTTATTATAAAAAGCATTTTCTGGATCCTCTATGGTGTATATAGAGATATTTCTACAAAAATTATTGTTCCGGCTGCGGTCGGGTTCTTCTGATGAGAAGTTCAGCCTGACTGCTATCATGAAACTCTTCTGAAACTTGAGCAAGAACTCGCAAATTGCATCATTAGCCTGCCATCATCAAAGAGATGAGCGCACGTCTGAGTATTTCAACCGCCATTGATACCTTAATCCATTTTTTGGAAGCTCATAACCAACAGCATTTCACCCATTCAGAGACGCCATTCTGCAAACCGATTATGAATCAATGTTTCCTATTGGGAATGAGTAAGAACAACTGGAGAGATGCTTCATCATCCCACATGCTTCGAGCTGTATCTCATCAGGGAGGATGCAGAAAATGGCAGACACTAGAAGAAAATGGGGAAAAGAAAACCTCTTGATGCAAGAAGGAAATGGAGAAAGGAAAACCTATTCAACCAGAATGGCCAACACCCAATAAACCAATAGCAACACACCAACTATGCTCCAGAATCTCAAACTTCAGTCTGTAGAGCGGCACTTCGCCAAAATCTATCAGCTCTCGGGTTTGCTAGGGGTGCTCTGGAGGAGGGGGAAGTCATCGAGCCAATCGGCATAGATTTGGTTAATCTTCTTGTGCCCTTTCCATTTCAATAGGCTCTTCTTTGCCTGACCTTCCTCCACTGGATCTAAAGTGGTCCCCCTTGAACACGGCTCACTATATAGTACCTGTTGAGGCTTCAATGCAGTTTGTGCCATATTCAGAGGTTCTCCTTCGTCTCGTCCAACAGGAGACTGAATCTCTGCATTGTTAGGGGAAACAATGATACCATATGATTAACCGACTAAAAAAAATCAATCAAACAGACATAAATTTGCACAGTATTCTGGTACAGTGATTATTGGATCAATGCATCTAACATCAAGCTGTGCAAGAAAGAAGCCCAAGTGTTGTTAATGTTATGTCAATTCATTCACAATAGTATTCTCAAAGACAAGAAGGACAAGAGATCAGCTCCAAAGAATATCGATTTATGGTAGATAACTTAACAGCCAAGAAAAGGGTCTAAGCAAAGAACAGTGGATGTTCTCTGCTGACAGTTTCTCCATTCTTGAACCTGTTAATACAATCTCATGTCTCCCAATCGCATATATGCCCAGGATAGGAAGTCTAAAAGAGTAAACTCGATAGTATAGTAACAGATACAAAAGGGAATCTGATAAATATGCAATCCAAAACATGCCATGCTCCAATATCATTGCAAGTCCAAAGTAGTTCAAATAAAAAGAATGAAAGAGAAATCTGAATCAAGTGACATCCCGCTGGCACCAAAACCCCCAGGTACAACAACTCAAAGACAAGATAACAAAAACCTGAGCAAGAACTTATACCTGCTGCTCCATGTGCGAAGTGGCATTTATCCCCAAAGGGGCAGTGACCCGTCACCTCGAATTTAGTACACAGTTTTGTCTTCCAGTAAACCGTCTTCGTAGTCACCCTTGGATCCAAGCCCGAACTTGCAGCTCTCCCGACCTCAGATTGATTATTGCCATTACCCTGCCCCATGGGCAACCCTGAGGTTCCAATACAAATTGCCGAGGTCTCTCTAAACCTCCCTGAGTCATCCCTAAACTTTGAGGGACCCTCATGGAGGAAGTTACATCTATCCCCATATGGGCACTCCTCCCCATTGTAGAATTTCTTGCAGAGTTTCATCTTGTGGATTATTTTCTGGTCATCATCCCAATTATCGGATGACCGGTGATCATCCTCTCGGGCTCCCACAAGTTCCTGCCAGTTGGGAGGTGGCTGCCTCATGTCCTCGATCCCATGGGCAAAGTTACAGTTCTCGCCATTCCTACAAGAGCCCATTTTGAACTTTGCGCACATTCGTGTCTTGAAGAAAATGTTTGTAGCTCCTCTGTTGGTGGAGGGATTAGGCCTTGGGTAAGGAGCAGCACTCGATGGATTCTCATCAAAATTCCGGGGCCTCTTAAGAGGAGGCTGCGGTTGATCGAGTTGGGAACTTGAGTCGAATCGGGAATTAGGATCAAATTGGTCGTTGCTCATTGGGAACTGAGACCAATAAGCGGCCGAATCACTGTAATGTTGGGGAGGCGGTGGCATATGTGGAGGGCCAGGATCAGACAAACTCATCGGAACACTGAAAGTTCTAACCTCATACAACTGGCACACGGATGTGAATACCAATACGATGTTTCAGGAGAGGGGGCAAAGAAGATTGAAAATCTGATCTAAATCCAATGAAGAACAACCAGTACAGAGCACCACGAATCTTGAATGGCATCCAGACGATAACCTAACGAGCGATCGGAGCAAATCAACACAAAACAGGATGCGTAAATCGGAGACTGAAAAATTGAAATGATGGGAGGCGTTTTTGCACGAGTAAGGATTAGGATCAGCAGAGTTAGGACGGTTCAGGCTTAATATATGGAGGAACCAGAGCCGAGGGTCAAACCCTAGCCGCCATTGCAGTGACAGAAACCCTAGGAGAACAAAACTTATAAACCCTAGAAAGGGCGCCCACCACAAGGGCCAACACTCCTGTGTCGTATGAAACAACTGGTGGCCGTTGAATCCGTGAAGCCTCCCAAGCCCTCGTGCGCCTCAAAGCCCCGTGGTTTAGTCGGTCCTTTGTGTCCGGTTTTATTAATTCGGAGGACTCAAACCGATACCTCACTTGATTGGTCATTTTACCTTAATTATATCTATCAATTTATAAGTTCATATTTAAAACGAACTGGACAGATCATATGCATAACAACATATGAAGTCCCTCGACTTTTAAGCAAACATAGTCCAATGCCTAATAGAAATCTCGGCCCCGAGGCATATCAGTCCCGGCAAATCGAGCACCACAACTAGACTCGATTAGTCACAGACAACTCGCGAGCGTGTCATTCTATTATAAGTAATTTGACTTATTGGGCCTACGTAAGGCCCATTACGAGAGGTCCGTGTCTTATTGGGCCTATGACTTCGAAAGATCAATAGGCCGGATGCAGGCCCGGCCCAAGTTCATCCCTCTTGACACTTTTTTCATTCCTTCGATCGATTGATTGACAGATTGAAGCTCCCACGTATGTCATCAGGTGTTTTGACTGATCAACCATTGCCTCATTGTTCTATGTGCAATTCCTTTAAATGTCACGTACCATGCTAATTATCCTTGACGTACGTACACTGAATCATGCTAGCTAGAAATCCATAAAAAAAAAGAAAAATAACGATAATCTTGCCGTACATGTGCTTCGGATCGAGAGACATCCACGATCAGCAAAATTATCGTACTTATAGTTGAGGTATCCTTAGTGTCGTGTTATGTGCATAGGGACAATTCTAATGAACCTCTCTCGATGCTACGTCCGGTCCATTCTTTCTAAGAGATCCCAAGTTCTATAACGAGCCTAATCCGAGACTCAGACCACATTTTTGTGGTAAAACTCGGAAAGTATATGGCTCATCAACTAGTAGTTCCATGTTTTATGAAATTACATAAACCAAACAACGTGAAAATCGAATATGAATGAAACAAAAGAAACCAGTTCATGTAAAAAAGGTTAGACGGGCCATGAAAAAATGATCCGGAGAAATTTATTTCTAAGTGAAGCTATCACCTAAATTGCTCCGGAATTCTTTAAGTTTGGCTTCGAGATTTGGGGCGGCAGACACAGCAATTGCTGCAGTGTTTGCAGGTCAGGGAGATGGCAGGAAATGCATGTGCATATATATACAGTAAGTGCCTAAAGGGTCCGTACATCCATCTCCTCTCACTGCAACACAAAGGACTTTCCATACTGCAAATCTTCTCCACCCTCCTCTTTGATGTGAACTTGCTTCTTTCATCCCCGTATGCGTCTTTGATTGGCTGAGTTGCCTTTCTTGGATGAGGTGCTGCAGCCTTGATCTCGATCCTTGGTTGATTAAAACCAAATCACTGCCTTCGTTCTATCAGTAGTCGGTAAATCAGTTCCTCGATGACATCGTCGTATAGACACAAAGCATTGCAAGAACCAAAATTCATACATCGCATGTATCTGGGAAGCCCGCCAAAGATGATCCTCATCCCATGGATGAAGATAAAACTTGGAAATGAAAGCATGGCAAATCTGACGGACTCATCCATCCACTACCCTATATGTAGATTTATACATCCACTCCCGTGAACCAAGAAGTTGTGCGACTTATAAAGCCACGAGGCCCCTGAAGGCTTGCAATGTAACGGTTACTTGGATTCATTCATCGGATTAACTAAAGTAAAAAGGCAGACTGCATAGTGGTAGTCTGAATACGGTAATGGAAGCAATCAGTTGACCCATTGATGGGATGAGTCTCCAAGGAAACATCTCTCAGCTTTTTCTCAGGAACCTTCATTCCCTGTCATTGTTTCTCTTAGCAGTTCAACTAAATCAGACACGNCCTTCATTCCCTGTCATTGTTTCTCTTAGCAGTCCAAGTAAATCAGACACACTTTGTCGAGCCAGGAAGAAATTCCACTGAACAATCTTGACATTGTGCTAGAAATACAACTACACCTGGCACAGTATTCAACTGTCCTTGGCCCATCCTAGGCTCTGGCTCGCTTAACATGAAAATGCAGCATTACTTTGAGATATGGAAGATGTTATTACCTCCCATCTGCATCCGAGACGGTGACATTGTTGATAGAGCATACCTCTTCTTTCTGTTCTTCTTCAGTTGCAAATATGACAGTAAAAATGCAGGTTGTTTTGGTTCAGGAAGAGTCATTGCCTCATTGTTCAGCATAGCCAAGACATGGGACATGTTCGGTCTTTCAGGCAAGTTTTCCTGAACACACAGGAGACTAATTTGTATGCACCAAGTGACCTCAGCGGTTGAGGGAGCTTCCTTCAATAAACCGAGAACCATAGGCTCTATAGCCCTCTCTTCTTCCCAAAGAATCTATGCCTAACAAGTTAAGACATATGCAATGAAATTTGTAATAGGTTCCTTGAAGAGAAAAGTAACCACTTGAGGGAATAATAGTCGAGAGAGATCACCGAACAACTTACATAACCCAATAGATTCACTAATCTATCACAGTGATAGAAAGCAGAGTTTTTCTTGCCACTTATGATCTTGAGCATCCTCACCCCGAAGCTGAAAACATCAGATTTTGTGGAAAACTGACCATTCATTGCATACTCTGGGGACATGTAGCCACTGTTCAATTCCATCGAAGATACGTTGAATCAAAAGGAACATAATCAGGTGGTTATTCTGATAGTAAAGCTCTCTTGCACTTACGATGTCCCAATGATTCTGTTCGTATTTGCCTGGGATTCATCATCACCAGAGATTCTTACAGTGCTGAAGTCTCATATCTTTGTAAAAGAGAGCACTAGAAATTAATTGGATAATGTTTCACTATTGACGCGTAGACTGCTTGGTCAAGTCAATGCTTCAAGTCTAGGATGCACCCAAAAAAAAGAAAAGTTTCCAAGAAAGGCCTGTTCAACCTTCTAGTTGGGCTTTGAGTGTCACCATGGGAAGATTTAGTAGCTGGATCCTTATCATTCCTGTTTCAGTCTCTAAAGGTGGGAGACTCATTCTTGATCGGTTTTTTCTTTATTTGGTCTCCTCGTATACTATGACTGAGACTGTGCAGGAACACTGGGTCATAAGGTGAAGGCCTTGTTCACACGGAGAGGACCGTGTATGAGTATTAGTACAATGATTAGTACTACCTAGGCAACTGCAGAGTGATTATCAAGGGTGAGTTCGTGGTGTTCATTGAAGGATCAGCAAACACCATCTGTTTTGATTACGTAGACCGGCAGATANAGTTCGTGGTGTTCATTGAAGGATCAGCAAACATCATCTGTTTTGATTACGTAGACAGGCAGATGTTCGGGCATTACTTACTGATATGGCCTGTTGAAAACCCCAAGATTCCTGTTTGAGGATTGAATATCTCCTCCTCCATCTATTGTTAGTTTATGCAAGAACAAGAGCAATTTGTTCTACTGCAGTTCTTGTCAGTTTCCAAATGCGAGTGCTAAATGCATGCAGGACGATTCAGGCATCTTACATTATAGGCTGGCCAAAACCACCATAACCAAGCTTGTTTTCAGGGAAGAAATTACAAGTTGCGGGAATCTTAGAGGAGAAACAGAACAAGGGAAAACTTGTTCTTTCTTGTTTCTGTCAAATTCCAGCTTATTTTTGACAGGGAGGGTGACAAGTAGAATAAATATTTATCAACTCATGGAAACAGTTCATTCACTACTGATCAAAACCGAAGCAAACCGAAGCAAACCTCAGAAGATGTTACCTCTCAGATGGAAATATCTCCCTCGCCAGAAGCAAAGAGAGATAATCACGACCTATGCTGAACTGAGTATAATAGCAACGAGTATCCGGAGGTGCATTCTTTTTTCTCAGCATCTATGATCCTGTAGAGTCCAGGAAATAAGAGTTAAAAAATGAAAAAAAATCAAAAGAAATTCTCCAGAAATGGCTTCCCGTGATTGGTTGAAACAGTTCGGGTCTTGGATCCACCAGCTTTGGAAGCCCGAATTTTGATATAGAAGTTCAGCTACTAAGATTAATAGATGATTTTCATAGACGTTACCCGTGGATAAAACGGAGGCATAAAATGGACGTGGGGAAGCCGCAACCAAGTAGCCACACGAAGTTCTTACAGTGAATGATATTAACTATCTGTGTTAAATTTGAGCTCGGAGGATCAGTAAGATTGCTGACACTGCATTCAGAAAACCAGTTCTGATTTCATCATAGAGGCCCCAGCATGCTGGCCATAGTTTTTAAAACCGTATTGAGCCGGGGATTGGTCAAGGCATGAGTTTATAGGTCAGACCAACGATTCAATAGGTCGAACCATATATTTAATAAATAATATTAATAATATAATATTACTAATAAATTAACAAAATATTATAATTCGACAATACTTTTTAACAAAAATCCGTTATATAACCATTATATTAACCCTAAGTTCAACATAAAATATAAATATAAGTATAGTAAAATAAAATATGTACATTATAATAGTTTTTTTTAATTTTAAGTCAACTGATTTTTTCACATGTTTAATTTGGTTTGCCGGTCCGACCGGGAACTGGCTAGTTCAATCNCATTATAATAGTTTTTTTTAATTTTAAGTCAACCGATTTTTCCATATGTTTAATTTGGTTTGCCGGTCCGACCGAGAACTGGCTAGTTCAATTGGAGTTGACTACATTTTAATTGCAATTGGGTTAATTTTGGAGATTAGACAGGGTGAGTGGCCAGTTCCCAATCAGATTGGTCAGACCGGCCAGTCTAGTCCAATTTTTTAAACTATGGTGTTGGCTACATGGATGTTACTTGGGTCTCATTTGTTTAAAAAATGTCAATAATTTCCAACCACATGTTCCCTAGACATTTTGTTCAACATTGGAGGTCTTATAAAGTTTGCCAAACAGAATCTCATCATCTTTGTTATCTGGACCAAGAAATCTTCCCAGTTTTTACTGATTCTTAATAGCTGTGGAGATTTTGCTCAAAATGTAGAGGGCCAAGCAGGGTGACTTCCAGAGGATCCGCAATGCAGTTTGTTAGAAGACAAAATCATACTGTAATATTGATATAATCCTCTACACTGCCAAGTTTCTATGGTCATAAGTTTCATTGTAAAGACAGTAACGATACAGCAACTCTAAGGAGCACACTAAATCAAACTCTAAGAGACCAATCATCAGCGGCCCATGCTATTAACAATAACCCTTCCCCAAGCAATTGAGACATCGCTGAATCCTGCAAATTCAGAAAGGTCTACGTTAGGATTCAGAAAGATAATCCACGTTTTTATCCAAGAGCATGTTTTCAAATTGCAATTAAACTTTGTCTTGCCTTGTTTTTTGCTGTTTCCCCAGGAAAATGAGAAGAACAAATTATTAGTCTACCAACAGAAATCAGGACAGAGCAAACTCTTTGACAAAGTCATAAGTATCTACACAGTTAAGTCAGGTTTAGACATCATATCGTTCTAATAAAAGGCTAAGCAAGACTGAGTCAATCAGATCCTGATACTCAAGCTACATCCTTTTAAGATTCAGGAAAAAAGAGTACAAACATACTTTTCCAACAGCAAGCAGCATCTGACTGATTAAGTGAAAATTCCCAGCATTGTCTATAGAACTGAGGTGGGATTAATAAGAGTTATATACACCAGACGTTGATGATAAATCCAAGAATATTATATCCTCATATCCTCGGTATCACCTGAATCTGTCTGTTGGGTTCTGAATTCATAGCCAACCCCAGGAAACAGCCGTCGACCATAATTTTGCTATAAGACGAACAACTCCTCACTGGCTTAAACAAAGGGAATTTCTCGCACTGACCTGTTTCCTTCGCATGTTGGGCAAACACAGGGATTTATGGCGACTGGATCATAAAGCGGAGACCATTGTATTGTCGCATTCCCTCCACAAAGCTTGCATATGTAGAATCCTTTTCCTTTGCAGACTATGCAGGGCAATGAAATCTTCTTCTGAAGAATCAAAATTGCAACAAACCAGTAAATATAAAAAAGGCGAACTTTTTAAGAACACTACAATCAATAAAAGGGGTGATAATCCACGGCAAGTTGACAGAATCCGCGTATTTCTGGTCCGGGCGAATTTGTTCGAATTAAGCCTCCTCAATCATCAGCTCTACGCGGAACGCCAAAGGGTGTTCAAAAAGGAAAACCCACAGAGCATTCCCCATTATGAAAAGCAAGCGAAACTATTTAAAATGATAGATTTGACAACCATATCCAATGGATAAAATGCTTCGATGCAGAATCCAGAACGCGACATATGATATTACAAATTCATTTTCCAGCTGAAATGTTTCAACTAAAGTGGAGTTCGGTATATACCGTCTGATCAGAGTTATGCGAGGAAAAGGGTGAAAGTAGAGACTCGAGCTGGAAACGATAAAAGGGTTGAATTCACCTTAGAAAATTCTCAACAAGAAAGAGCAAGTGAGAAACTTCTACTGACTTTGGGAAGTTCCTCCATGCAAAGAGCACATTACCCTTTTCATTTCTGTCACTGACCGCACCGCCGAAATAGTGATAGCAGAGACGACGTTGATGGAGATTACTCCGCCCAGGATTGCAGCGGCGGCACCGCCCAGCAATCGCAGCTGCCGCGGGATCATCTCCCTTCTGTTAATCGGTTCAATGGGTCTGTTTTGAAATTCACACCCAATTCAAGCGAAATTGCAATTTTATAGTTTCCTTTCTCGCAATAAAGAGAGAAAAGAAAAAATAATTTCGGAAATACGTTATGACGATTAAAAAAAGAGAAAAAAGAGGAAAATTGCCACGTCAACATGCTCCTATAAATTTCTCCTCGTCTCACCTTCGTCTACCCTTGGAGCTTTCTCTCTCTGTGCGGCTGAGGGAGCCCTAGACGGAGCTGCAGCTGCCAATGAGCTCCTCTCTCTGTGTCTCTGTGTCTCCCTCTCTCTAATCGGAGGGCCGATTCTGTGTCAATCGTTTCTGATTTGTCGAAACGGATTTGAACTTGAAGTACCAGTTCGAGGAAGAATCGATTTGATTGTGGTTCTTTGGTCTTTGTCCTTTTCTTCTGGTAATAATTCGACATCTCTTGGTCCAATTTGGGGTCTTTAGGGTCGGGATCTGGATAGGCTCCTTAATCTCTGGCTGTGATTGGTGGCTCGTGCTAATTCGCTGAGGAATTGCATCGATTTTGTGCTTTAACCGATTTAGGCGATGTTCTTCCCTTTCCCCTGGCCATTTTTTGTTGTCAGGACATGTTCGGGGTCCTCTATTTTGTGGATGGTGATGTTCCTTTGTTTCCAGAAACGGTGCTCGGGACCGACCTAATTTATAGTTTATGTTAGCTTCCAAAGTTGAAGTCCTTCTCATGTGTGTGGAGGCTCTTCTGGAGTTCTATGTTTTGTTAGGTAACGTCGGCAGCAACTAGTAAAATTCTATCTAGATGATTGTGCTGCTTTTTGAGCTTTGCTGATTTCATTTTGCCAAGAGAGATCAGCCTCCTCCTTTTCGGTGACTGTTGTAGTGATTTTGGGGGATACAAGGAATTTTTTTGGAATGTCTTATTGTATTATGATTGGTCTTATTATTGATTAAGAGGTTCACTTTATGGCTGACAAACGTTGGAGGAATGTCATTGGTTCTTTCGATGCATTTTTTGTTCTGGTTTTGCTTATACTATGCTTGGAACTCTTATGCCTCAAGTTGATTTGGTATAATTCATCAGCATGTCTTGTATTTCCTATTGATTTGATGATAATTTGAAGCTGATTAATTTCACCTTAGTTTCTTGACTGTGTTCTTTTCTGCTCTATAGTTTTTGTTGCATTAGTTTTTACTAGATACATCAATATGGTTCTGCAGTAATCAGCCTTCTTTGGGCTTTTCAAACTTCCATCCCAGAGTGTGGGCATATCATTGACATTAGAAGATGCCGAAGGACAGAAGGGACCGATCTGTATCTTCAGATAGGTGCAGGGCATCTCCTTTCTCTTGCAGCTCGAGTCGAGCAAAGCGTCCTTTCTCAAAAGCCCCTTCTGAAACTGAGGAAAATATCAAAGAATGGGAAGAAGCGAGGTGCCCTGTGTGCATGGAACATCCTCATAATGCTGTTCTCCTCATATGCGCTTCTCACAAGAAAGGCTGTCGACCTTATATGTGTGACACAAGCTACCGGCATTCCAACTGTCTCGACCAGTTCCGTAAATCATTCTTAGTGAACCCGATAACATCCCCAGCTACTCCACAACATGAGCAGAGTCTTCTTGCTAATGAAAACCCTTCTTCAAGCACACCACTCGAAGAAGAACCTCTACATAGAAGTGAAACATCACCACAGCAAGGGCCATGTCCACCTGCAAGTGCTAGTTTGTCTCAGGACATTCCACAGCAAGAACAGAGTCCACCTCCTATTATGAGCCCGCCCTCTGAATCGACCATTACCGAGATGCAAGAAGAACATGCAGATGGGCCTGTAACTGCATCTTCTGAGAATATAGCTGAACTAAAGCTCCTTTGCCCACTCTGCCGGGGGCAGATCAAGGAGTGGATTGTTGTTGAGGCAGCTCGCTGCTTTATGAATGCAAAATTGAGAAGTTGTGCTTGTGAGACTTGCGAATTTATGGGGACTTATAAGGACCTAAGGAAACATGCTAGGCTTGAGCACCCTCTTGTTCGGCCAACTGAGGCTGACCCAGAAAGACAGCGCAACTGGAGGAGATTGGAGCGGCAGAGGGACATTGGAGACCTCCTCAGCACCCTCCGATCCTCTTTTGAGGAGGAAAGAGACGAAGATGGCCACCATCCGCCCATGCATGAAAGAAGTTTGCTGACCGTGTATTTTCTCATACGAGTGTTTCAGCCCGAGTCGATCTCAAGGAATATCAGCTGGTCTAGTACCTCTAGAGAGAGAGCTCAGCTGAGTTTGAGGAGGAGGTCAACAAGATTGTGGGGTGAGAGCTACAGTGGGGACACGATTACCTTCTCCACCGAAGACAATAACGAGTCATCAGATGATGAGGCAGGTCCATGGAGGCGACTGAGGTGGATGCGACGGAGGACAACTCCTGATGACCAGCCCTGATGGCAGATTCCTGTAGAATTCGTGCCCGAGCCAATCTTGGATGCTTTCAATCATTGCAAGGTGCCTCGTTTTTCCTTGGATTTGAGATTGTCTGCTATTTGGTCTAATTAGAAACAAGTGTAGTAAACATGCTTCATGTGCCTTGCTTTCAGGGTTTAACAAAGATGAAGGTTAATGGAGCTCATTGCATCTTCTGCTTTTATGTCTCCTTTTTACTCAGAACAAGACCTAACCTTTCTGCTTCCGGCTACTCGGGTGTCGTCTATAAAGGGCGGAATGATTTGTAAACTTTATTGGGATCCTCAAGTGAGTCATGTATATTCATGGATAAGTATCGAACTCCTAGTTTGTCTGCAAATAAAATCTGTCTCGGAACTGTGATGCTGATTTGCCCACGCGACAATGCTAGCTTCTGTGGATGCTACTGCCCCGGAATCCTGGTTACTGGCTAGGGCTTCTGTCGAACACGTGGACACATGGGTTACCAATGCACGTGCTGCTGCAGTCCAGCGTTTGCTCTGCAACTGGGAGTTTCATCAAGTGGACCCAAAGCCTTGTTGTTTAAGGACGGTTTAGTCTTCATGAGCGTCTAATTAGGCCGGTGTTCGTCCCAGGGTGGATACTATTAAGGTTTGCATCGACGGAGTCTAATGCCGATGATGCGACTTGGTGAAGTTTCTTATGGCGTTGGACCAATCTACTACTTACACTGAAGTACGACTCTGTTCCCACTAGGAGTGGCTATGCAAGCAAGAGCTTAAGCGAGGCCAAGAAACATGTGGCGAGTCCTTTGTGGAGGGACCGACCGCGGTAGACTAAGGCAGGAACTTGCTGCATGTTTTGTGCGTTCGTGTCCCACCGGAAGGAAATATAATCTTCAATTTTCGGTGCTTATCTATAAATATGGCTGTCCAATGCAAAAATTTACTCGAGAGCTTTAAGGTGGAGATATTACTCATAATATTCAATCACAAGTGATCACCGAAACATCCAAGACTTGAAACAGCTCGACGACGCAAGAGCCAATCACGTCCAGACAAGCAGGACAACAAAGATAAAACAAGAAGAGACTCTAGCTGGTACAATCAATTGATCATGGTTCATTTTAATACCCACTCCACCTGTCATCAGATCATTCAACAAAAGAAACCATAGATTGATTATGACAAGATGAGGGCATGTAAAATTTGGCTGCAGAAGACTTGGGTAGAGCTTCTTCCGCTGGATTGGGCACACTCTAGTCGAATGCATCATCGTCATCATCAGGAAGTGGCTGACTAGCTGCAGCAACAAGCTCTGCCTCGTGCCTGCAGGGAGTACCAGATAATTAGAGCACGGGACGATCCCAAAAAGTCTAGTGATGATTAGATGCTTACTTCGCACAGCTCGTCACCATGTGAAATTTCAGAATGAACCAAGAGAAGCATTGATAAGTTAAGATTCTTACTGTCGCTGAGAATCCAAGTCGATCTGCACTTCAGGAGGAGCAAGAGCAACAGCCTCCACAAAGTGGAGGTTCGGGTCCCTACAATTTACCAAAAGCAACGATGAGTTTATCTTGTACAGAGCTTCATTATGAAAAGATAAACTTATGCTTAAACCAGATGGCAATTACCCCGCAAGTTTCCTAGCGAGATACAGGAATGGCTTCTCGAAATTGTAGTTGCTCTTTGCAGATATTTCATAGTACTGCAGATTTTTCTTTCTGTGGAAAGTCACCTGCTTTGCCTTGACCTGCCTGTTCTTCACATCAACCTTGTTCCCACATAGAACAATCGGAATGTTCTCGCATACCCTGATATTTGAACAAGTTGTCAGAAAGAATCCAGAGAGGCAACAAACAAATACAGAAAAAGGGCAAACAAACAAATGCAGGGAAACAGACCTGCAGAGATCACGGTGCCATGTAGGCACATTTTTGTAGGTCAGTCTAGCGGTAACATCGAACATGATGATTGCACATTGTCCATGGATGCTGCAAACACAACCAAAAGCACTTAAAAGTCAATAAATTAATTCTAGTGGACAAAGCAAATTGAATGTAGATCAAAATCCGACTTACTAGTAACCATCTCTTAGACCTCCAAACTTCTCTTGCCCAGCAGTGTCCCAGCAGTAGAATCTGATCTTGCCGCAGTTTGTAGAGAAGTCCAATGGATGAACCTCAACACCAATAGTGGCTGGATAGAATAAGGCAGTTGCAACATTTAAAATCAATCAAAAACTAACAGTTCACAATTCAAATGGAGGAAATTAATTAATCACATCACTCACGCTCGTATTTCTTCTCAAACTCGCCAGTGAGATGTCTCTTCACAAAAGTTGTTTTACCTGTGATAGCAGAATCACAAAACTTAGACAAAACCATTACCAAAAGCCAGCTGAAATGCCCTATTGCATACAGAGATCGGTCAAAACTCATTAGTTACATCCCATAAGCAACTCTCATTTTGTAAAAGTTGAGATAATACACTGTCATTCCTATGGAACTTTTAAGGCTGATTTAGTATGATGTGTTAACAAGGGAATGGAATTCATTCAGGCCGTTATTTAATATCAAATGCTGCTCTATACTTTAGCAAATAAAGTCATTTTCATGTCTCCTAGATCATGCCAGCCTGAAGTTTTGGAACGTATGATCTTGTCATGCTATATGGACCCGCTGTAGAGACGGAAAACCCAAGTTCTACTGATTTCTGAAGAAAATGACCTCGACTTTAACTATTTCAAAGATCATTCTAAGTACAACCCGAGGAAGCTAAAAAAAAAAACACTTCTTCCCTTCAAATCAACTATAAGTCTAAAACTTTACACCCCGACGCTAAACTTCACGAGGATGCAACACAATCAAATCCAGCGCTGTCGAAAAGCAAAACAGTCCGAAACACGAAAAAGATAAATGAAAAGCCGCGAATGAATAACCTACCGGTGCCTCCATCGCCGACGATAACCAGCTTGAAGCTCGGCCAGTCGACGGTCTGCTGATTCGGCAGCGCCTGGGAAACGCAACCAACACAATAAAGCACGGGAATGAAGACCGAGCTCAGACGAAATCAAGAGCAAAGCGATCGGAACGAAGAAGACAAGTCCCTCTCACCATTGATCGGACTACTTAGTCTGAGATGAGATGCCAGGGAACACGCCCGAGATCTCAGCAGTGAAATGGAGCGAATCGTGGGAAACGAGTAGAGTCGAGTCGGCTGCCACTGAGGTTGATATGTGAGCAGAGAGAGAAGACCCTAGCTTTGATCGAACGGCCTTACATCAATGCAGCAACGTGGTCCGTTGGATTCGATTAGCATTTGCCTGCTCCAGTGATGTTAAATATACTATCCAAATCAGTTCAAAATAAGTTTTAAATCGTTTGATCAAGTTATACATAGATTCGGTTACAGGTCACGGTTTGGAATATCATGAACCGGACCTAAAACCTCCCAAAAGCATGCCAGTTGAACCATAAACAGTAAATAAACAAAGTAAAAGGCATCCGGGCAGAAAGGTAGCAAAGAAATTTATAAATGGGCTTCAGTGATATTTGGGCTTTTTAACAAGATGGGCTTGAAAGATTAAGTTGGACCACAATCTGGGCCCAGCCAAACCCAGTATTAGCCTGCCGGTTGGCCATTCACGTCACTTAACATTTCCAAAATCTAATAAATATGTAACGATCCAAATTTGAATTAAATTATCTTAAACTCATTTTTATTTCTTTTTATATTAGTCAAACTGAGATTTCATTTATTGGTGTGGTCTTCCAAGTGGTGAAATTGATTTCGAACCATGACATATGATATAATACATTATTTTTTATATGATATATGCACTATCAAAAATATATTGAAATCTATCCAATTCAAATTTGAGTCAACTTTGTCTACTAATATAGTCAAATTGAATAATCTATGATCTCGAATTACCAAATCGTATGGATTGAAAGTGAGTTTTGAATTATATGATTATCATAACAATATATAGTTAATTATTTTACCTATCTCATATTGGATATGAATTTAATCATGTTTTTAATGAAGGAAACCAAAAAATAATAATGTTTAGTTTTTGGTCGGTGGGCCGGGCATCAACGCAATCGCAAGCCGAAGGTGAAACCTTTGACCTTTCGGGGGATTTCCTGCGTGCGAGTTCTCGTCCGCCTCCTCTCGGCCTCTCCACCTGCCCACCTTGTTCCGAGCCTCACGGAGCCTCCAATGGCCTCGCAGTCCAATCCCTCCGACAGGTAACTCGCCGGGAAAAAGATGCATGCCCATAAAGTTCATCTTTGTCTCCTGCAGTCCACATCTTATACCGATTTCTCTGTCTTTCGCTCCAGGGAGGCTGCGATAAGAAAACAGAGCAACGGGCCCCCGTTCAAGTTTTTGGTGCCTCTCGTGTACGCCCCCATTCTTCCTCTCAGTAAGTGCTTCGATTTTCCCTCCGCTCCCTCAATTCATTCCGGATTCTCTATAAATTTGATCCCAGATCTCTGATGGGTTCCTGTCATTCCGATTGACTCATCCGTAAATTATTGATTTTGCAGTTAGGATTTCGCTGCGTAGGAACCCTGTAGTGAGGGACAGGTTGTTCACTCTTGTGTTAGCTGGGGCATTCGCTCATGGCTTCTACTTGGTGTATCCATTTATTTTCCTTCCACAAAGTTTATTTTTTACTTTCATTTTTGTTGACATGTTCTTTTGATAGATCAGCTTATATTCATGATCTATATAGTCAATCATTTGGTTTGACTGGTTATGGTTTGATGCGGGGGATGATCCATCCGGATTTTGGATCAGGAGTGAACTGAAGCCCCAAGGGGGTGAATAAATAATAGACATCGGATTGGATTAGAACGAGCAAACTAGGAAGTAATATGGGAAATTTTGTACTATGTAATGTAGGAAATTCTTCAGAGGTCCAAGGGCATCCAGGTCTGATCATTTGATGAATGGGAATGCAAATATTTTACATTACTATCGTACCCACTGACTTGCAAACGGACTTTTATCATGGATTGCCATGTCTTGTGTTTCTACTGATTTTGTTGCTTCTTTTTTTAATTGTTATTTTTACATTCTCCATGGGTCTTGGTCCATATCTAGCATGGGTCTGGATGGCTTGCAAGTCTATTTACAAATGGTTCTTGAGCAAATTGCTGATATAGAAAGCTGAACTGGAACCGTCAAAATGTGGACAACAAATGTCTTGTTTGAGCTCAAACAGTTTAAGTTGTGCCAATTCCTTGCCCCCGCCCCCGCACCCCCAC
>CXYZ01012827.1:320253-339682 GCA_900006705.1 Sonneratia caseolaris | reverse complement strand
AAAGTATCAAAAATTTATTACACATGAGAATTAATGGGTCATAAAAATTTTAACATATTTAATCATTTTTTAGATGGTCAAGTATTTCAGAAAATTATAGAAAAATTGGTGAGCATCCTATAGAATCTGTCACATTTAAAAAAAAAATTACTAAATTAGGGTGAAAGTTATAAGATTTTCAGAATAAATTTAAGAAATCGTAGGAAGACTTCATTTATAGATGCTGTGTGTATCGACCGAAGAAATTTAGGTTTATGAGATGCCATACCCATTCTTTTTATCAAATAATGTTCTTTTCTTTGCTTGCACGAGGAAAAAAGAGAAACATGGAGAAGGAATTTTCATCACATGATAAATTGACAGGCGAGGATGAGTTCTTGAAGGGAGATGTTTGGGGACCGTATAACGAGTAATGAGATGTCGTCTTTATCCTGTGGGTGGTTTCTCAGAGATTTCCATTGGCGCAAGCACGGAGGAGGAGGAGGAAGAAGAAGACAGCGCACATGTTTGTTTTTTTTCCTCTCCCTCCCTCTCTCTCTCTCTCTCTCTCTCTCTCTCTCTCTCTCTCTCTTCCGACGGAGAGAGAGAGCCCAAACGGGCAACTTTTGGAGGCTTCTACCGGCGGAGGAATCACAATCCATTGCTGTCACTTTCGCCCTCCGGAACCGAACTCCGGTGCGTGCAGCCGACAGCTTTGAACAGCATAGGTGGCCGGTTCGACCCGACTTTTAAACTTAAGCTGGGATACGTATCGTTTAATGGTAAACTTGACCGGAAGCTGCATACGGAGCCGTGAATGTGAGTGTCTAAAGACTACAAATAACAGAAAAGGTTCATAAGATATATATTGCAGATGGGTGGCGCATTCTGGGAGGGTATGATGATCATCAGCTTGTTTTAGTTACAGTAGGAGGTGAATTTGTGTCCAACCTACGGTAACACATACATATCATCCGGTGACATTCTGAAAGGTTTTCTCTTTCATTTCTAAAATGGACATCAGGAGAAGGTGAAGCATTCTAGATGAGATTCACTGCCTAAAGAAAGTTCCTGTTCGTATCGGGCCTTGTTACTGCGAGCCTGAGTGAGCATTCTCCGGGAAAATCTGCAAAACATGAATAGCTGCTCATATTAGGAGTCAATGTCAAGTGGGTTATATGCCTGAAAACTCCTTCCCAAGCAATGTCTTCGAGATCGGCCTACTGCAGTTTCGACTTTCAACTACCACTTAATAGGATAATTTTTCGCTGCTAAAGAAAGTGATAGTAGGAATGAGTCTTATACCTGAGTGAACTTATCACTATTAATGCTTAGGGATCTATGCTTCAGTTCTCCTCTGTGGGTTGTCATCTCATCTAATATTTCGAAATCGTCCTTCTCCATATCGGTGTCTTCACCTGAGGTCCCTTCCGCTCCCTGTTGAATTAGTAGTTAGCAAGAAAAGAAAACGAATTGGTCAGATTAACAGGTTCCAGAATGCTGTCATTCAGTCCCAAGATCTCGTCTACTACCATTCGTTTCATCATCACCTTCTTTAAGTAGACAGTGATATTGAAGAAGCCCAAAAAATTTGCAAAAGCCAAACGAACCCTTCTAAACTCGAGCGTACTTGAAGCAAGGAAGTGAGTTATCGGATCAAAAATTTACCGTGTAAGTGCCTCCTCTCCGGGCCATATGACCACCGGGAATTTCTTCGTACTCTGCAGCATCCAACTCGTGGAGGTCAAGTGGGTGAAAGAATTTGGGAAGCAAGTGTTGCCTTATGCTTATCAGCAAAAAGAAGGGCAGTGGAAACAGTATTCCCGCGATAGGTATCCAAGTGACTCCGAAACATATGAGCAGATACACGAATTGGAAGATCGTGAACGCCGCCATCGATTTGTATGGCACTGACTCCACGAATGATGCATGTGCCCATTGGAGGACCCTGCCAAGGGTCAAAGAATAAATACATCACGAAATGAAGCGAAGTATGTACATCAACCGAGATCTTAACGAGTGAACTTGCAATAGTCCAGAATGGAGGCGAACAGATGAATCAGATGTATAGCACACTAACTTGAATCGTCGTCCAGGGGGGACAAAAAGAAGTAGAATCCTCTCCCAGAATTGGTTTCCGGGAAGACTGTCGATGGCCATGTAGGCGAAGTATCCCCAGAGGACTGACGTGGGTATCTTTCTGATCAGAGGCATTGCAAGCAGAGAAGCTCCCACTAGAAGGGACTGCAGTAAGTTGCTCACTCTCTGCTCGTTGACACGGACAGGCAAATGGGCATCTATGTGCTTTGTGGGGTCGAAGCTGCCTTCTTTCCAGTTCTCGTCATCACTTTTAAGCACCGCATCCTTCAATTGCTCAAGATCCTTCGTGGCTGCATGCTGCATGGGAAATGCCCGGATTGATAGTGACATACTTAAGCTGATTGTTTGGAGAGTTTGGTTTGCAAATTCGAGGATAAAGGATTACAAGCCTAGAGAGCAGATCCTGCTCATCTGTCTTCGTGTTAAGAATCCACGAATCGAATGTGATTGAAACTGAAATTTGCTCGATTTAGATGTTAATATGGTAACTTACAGCTGGGGCTTCATCCAATTCAATGAACACCTCCTGCATCTTTCCATAGATCTCATGCTTGGTTGCCCGTCGCTTGATGCACTCCCTGGCACTCTCCACCATCTTCTTTCTGATCAACTGAAATTCTATAGCAGGTCATGTGATTGTAATTTGTATATATAAGCCAAATGCTTTTTCTTCTACCGACACTCACCTGTCTCTTGAGGGTTGCAAGACTCTTGGTGTGCATAGGAGATTGTGGGAGCACACCATTAGATGGAGGAAGTCCAATCAATCCGCAGAGCAGAGTCTGCAGATCATTCAAACCAAGGAAGAATGCATTGGATTCTTGCATTATGCCAGTATTGGATCTAAGAAAGAGATGAAAGATGCTCACCATGAAACCAAGAAGTAGGATATCATAATGGTAAGATGATGGATTCTTGAGGTTGAATTCCTTCTGCTGTGCCATTTGTGAAGCCACGCTGTGGTCGAAAAAGTAGAGACCTGCGATCATTATTGCAGGTATGAAGGCCGCAAATATGTACTTCGGTGACACCTTCCCCATGTCCTGCAAATTTCAGTTCTGATAAATATATATGCACAATTCCTGTCGAATTAGGAACCAAATTTCAGGACTGGATGCGGGCAAAGTTAATGCTGCTTTTGATGAGAATGGGATACCCAAGAAACCCACTGGATATGCACCTTAATCACAGACCAGTGCCGCAAGGAAGAAGGATCCCAGGGAAGAGGGCTGAAGAGTCTCCTTGGAATTCCATTAGGAACTTCCCTTGGAACAGTGAAAGCCAATACAGACCACATCAGCACTACCAGTGTCACCCCATAATCTGCTATAAAGCTCCGGAACCACCCTGGGGGAGAAAAAGAAAATCAACTCACTGGTCCCATATTCTGGGAAAAGCTAAGCTCAGATGATTTGATCTTTTCTTAAAAGATCTGCCATGTTGTTTCTACGAACCTGTGCCATATCGCCACGACCTAGCCCCTCTGCTTTTCATAGCAGTGTAGAGGAGGCCAAAGGAGAATACAACACCGAGGAGTCCGTTCACATAACGCCACTCGAAGTGATACTTTACTTCATGTGAGTTTTCACGCTCTGGGACTTTAAATTCGCCAACAACGCCCTGCATTTCAGACGTATTGCTGTATTTTAAGATAATTTGCTATTAAGGATGCGTGCGGATTAGGGAGATATGTGTCTTACCTTGATGAATTCTTGAAAGAACAGAACGGCGATCAACATGCCAAACAGTTCTCCTGCTATCCTCGTGAACTTAGTGATGACTGTGCAGGCGTTGAACATAGCGAGAAGAATGAGTAGAAGAGCAGTCCATACACAGACCCTGCAACGGTTATATGCTCTTAGGAATGGATTCGGTTACTGAGAATTCTCCGTTGTTCTATGTGTTCCATGCATTCCCAATCATACAAATTCTTTGCTTTCAGACTGGATGCCGTCGGCATTTTTATAGAGCTTTCCCAATCCCAAAAAATCTGCCAGAACGCTCGGTCATTCCAGTTCTTTCTTTTCGAGCTCAGATGCGAAGACATTTCAGTTCCAAGTTCTTTCAAAGATCATGAAACGTGAAAAATCCGACCACCCATCGGATCATCTAAAGCCCGATTTCTCTTTTATACCAACTTCAATGAAGGAAAGACGGGAAACTACTTGGAATAGCTTTTAGAAAATGCATCATCGTTGAACTTATACGGCATAGAGAAGGGCAAGAGAGATTCCTATTACCATGCAGACCAGGCCAAGAAGAGCTCTTGCCCGAGATCAGGCTGTCTCTTGGTGAAAGTGAACAGGTAAGAGTACATTATCACTGTGGGCTCGGCAACTCCAAGAATCAACAGCGGCTGCCCGCCTAATACCGAGTGTATTATCCCGCATATGGCTGTCGAAGCAAGAGTCTCCACCGTGCTCAAGGTTCCCTCTGAAATCGCCAGGAAGAAGTCCATGAAATAGCACAAAAATTGTACTGCTTATCACCTGAACAGAGAAATGAATTCTGAAGCAGACCTGTTTCTTTACTGAGCTGTTCTCCGAATGCAATTACCGGAAGGGCCGATGCAAAGAATACATACATAGTTGGGGCCAGGATCCTGCGAAGTACGCAGAAAATAATCGACCCTGAGTTTTTCTTATTCCTTTCCTTTCGGGTCTGAAGGAAAAAACGAACTCTAATACCTGGCTCCAGAGCAAAGAGCACCGACCCAATCCTGCTTGTAGCATGCTTTTCTCCCTCTGTAGTCCTGAATAACTCCTTCGAATGGACGTCTTATATTGTCCATGGCTGATCCTGATCCAATGGAAATTAGACACGAAAGATTAGAGACGGATGTCATCATGCATCAGGATATGAAAGAGAACATTCATCAGGGCCGGTCTCAAACTCAAGAGCCACGGTATCCTACTTGCACACGATTCACAGGGTTCAACAAGCAATCCATATTTCACGATCAGGGTCAGGAGCAGATGAATGGAAGAGATCGAAGAATTTCTTGAAGGCTATTGAATTAACAGAGCAGGCGGACATTTATTGTTGTTATTATTATTATTATTCTCAAAGGAGAAGGTCATCCCTTTTTTACCAAACATCTGCGGATCCAATCACGATCTTACGATAAGAACAAGAAGAGATCTTTCTCGATCGATCCCCTTGTCCTGAAGCGAGAACTGCACGTAAGAGTTGAAGCTCCAAAGGGAGAAGAATCCCCCTTCGCTAAATGATTTCTTCTTCATGCATATGGATGTATGGGATCTGTGGGACAATTACTTAGAAGTACATTTTGTACGAGAGCCCTTCAGAAAAACGATTTTCATCAGCTGTAGCAAAGAAAGGAACTTCACATAGAAGTCGAAGTTATGAAGAAATAAATATGCCTAGATACTTGCTGATCAAGAAATCTTAAATGCAGTGAGACGGTGAATGGAAATCTTCCGAAATATCTGCCAGCTCTTGTCCATCTATCCCCTCCTTCGCATTGTGGTTCATTGAATCTTCGGATTCCTTGAACTTTTCTGGTACATTTTATCCGTGCATTCCCTCCTTCATGCACATTTGATCGATCTCATTGCGACAAACACATTCATTGGAGGAGTGAAGAGAGACAGTCGTGGGGGGAGAGAGAGAGAGAGACAGGGAAGCTCAAGGAGGGAACGCATGGATCTCAAGACGATGAGGGAAGGAGGATCCTTACAGGGAAGGAGGCCTTGACCCCGAATGCCGAGCCTGGGAACCGGACGGACGCCGACCGGCGAATCGGCGTCAAACCCCCCGCCCGAGGAAAGATACGGAGGACTTCTCAGTGCCAACCCCGGTCAGATGATCATCATACCAAGGGACTCGAAACTCCAACGTGATTCCAAGAGGGATGGCAAGAGGAAAATTGCTTTTACTCTTCTATTTTGTTTTTTCTCTCTTGTTTTCGGTTAGCCTTCTTTTTCTTTATTTCTTAAAATCTTCCGTTATAATGTGAAGAAAAAGGCTGGAGATGGCTAATCCTCCGCTTCTCACTCACTTTCTTTGAATTTCCAACATTGCCGTGAGTTGCGTGGGTCTCCAAGCTCTTGAGCTGCTACAACGTGGCTTCGTCTCATTGGTCGAGAAGCCGATCTCCGGTCTGTTACTTGCATTCTCCCCTTGTTGTTGTTGTTTTGTTTTTCTTTTTTAAATCTCCTTTTAATGTCTTGTTCTCTTTCCCTTCTGATACATAATCTCCACATTGCAGAGCGGCCGGAGCAAGAAAGATGGCCGGACTTGGAACCTCTGGGCTGCGGACCTGCGAACTTTCCAGGGGCCAACAGCCACGGCCGACTCGTTCTCACCGAATGGTCCGGTCCGCACGCCTCGAAGTTCTCGGCCAGTGATTTTCCAGAACGAACTGCACTGCCTAGGACTGGCTAAAAAAGTAAAGGGAAGGAGGATCTTCACTTGGAGATTTCTTGTCAGCAAGTTGCCTTTTATAAGTCCCCTCTGTTTTTTGTTCTTTTTACGTTGGCAAGGTGGGCAGGTTGCCACGTACCATCAGTCCGAGAAGCTCCCAAGATGCCTTCACGCGCCCACCTTCGGAATTGCTCCCCGCCTGCAAAAATCCGATCAGTGGTAACTTTCCGGGTCGAATGCCTGCTCATTCAGAATCAAGATTCCGAAACTGTACTCAATCACAGAACCTTTCTTTGCATCCAGACGGGCATACTCGTCATGTGGATACCCTGAATCCGAGTACCTCTTCACGGTACACAAAAATAAGATTTGCACAAATCCGATCCCATTACATTCCCTGTTCCAAAATCCAGCCCGGTGGTTTGGAATGCCAAACGAGGCCTTAGGCTGCGACATCTATATAGACAGCATTGCACGATCATGGGCAAATGCCAGATATTTTCTTCACAGAATTACTTTAAAATTAGAACAAGGAAATACAGACATATGTTACTACATAACAGAGTAAGACACTGGACCAATCAGGATACGCACAACAATAGTCTCAATCTCAATATCCAGTCTACTTTGTCGAACTTTAGAGGAGCTTCAACATCTTCAAGCGCTCCTCGTGCTCTGGGTCCAATTTGGGTGGGCAGTAACAGCCTTGAAGATCCTCTACGACGTACTCCTGCATAATTATGAGGCGTAATGGAGAGAGGAGAAATAAGAAACTTCCATGGAAAACAATAACAAAGCGAGGTCTACGCTCGTCAACTAAACAGCTCACAACTTTGTCTAGAGATATTAATGCTCGGGGCCCTTATCATGTTCAGGATAGAAATGCCCAGTGTGGCTCTCTTATGAGAATTTCACAGATTTTTCTCTCCCTTTTTTTTTCCCATGACAAGCGGTTTATCCTTCCTAGGACAATAAGAATTTTACAGATTTTAGCTTCATCTGCCTCAATCATTAAAATGAACTGACGAATAAATGTTATACTTGGGATTGCATAACCTTGCAGGCAGGTTAAGTAATTAAATGTAGTGGTTGCTAGTACGGCAAGTTGGCAACATATTTCAGGTTTAACTCAGCCTCCACTCCTATGACAAATTGAAGGTTCATCGAATCAACATGATGCTGACACTATAAGGAACCCCATGAGATGTGGGCAAAAGGGATTCAGAGCTTGATACCTTGGTGAGTTCTCTTTTGGTGAGGATGTGATAGTGTCTCTGCCATATCCTCTGAATTGCCATGGTCGCTGCAAGGAAACCATAGGCAACGCCAAGAATGGCAAAGATGACAATGAAAACGACGGCCAGGGCGAAGCAAGCCTCCATGGAAGCAGGAAAACAATCCAAAATGCCCCAACCATAGCAGCAGTTCTGGCAACCCGCCATTCTTGGGTCATTACTATTCAGGGAGGAGCAATGCAGTATGAGGCCAAAGAACCCAAGCAGAACAAAGAAGGCCAGAACTCCTGAATATTGATCAATATTTGCATCAGAAACGATATTATCAAAAGGCCATTGGTTTATTCAAAATCCATCCATTCTACCACCATTCTTTTGCCCCTTTCTTACACCTAGGTATTCACTGATTCATCCTGTCATTCAACATTAGGACGGCATGGTTTCACAAGGAAAATTGACTCAATCCCATTCAGATTAAGGACTATCATGGTTGTACTCAGCAAGGCATGAGAAAGCAATCAACTTGAAAATTTGTAATTTCTTCAAAAAGAAACATCCAATGAAAAAAAGTTTTTTTTTTTATCAAATCATAGTAAAAGAAAGAAAGGCAGGACATGAGACTTGGTCTGAAATAGGATCCACTGCCCCTTAATCACCTTGACAAGGTTTCCGGAAAATCAGCAGTTTCTATTAGAGTAAAAGGTCAAGTATTCATGAACGTTCCTTATGTTTCACCTGGTTGAACAAGCAAGGTTCACAATAAACAACTTGCCGTTCCGTTGGCTCTCTCCTGCTCAGAATAATAACATTTATCAAGAATAAGAAATTGATGGTTTACCAATACAATAGTAAAAGGGGATGGGATGTTTTGATAGTATGCGATCCCAACCATCACTAAATGAGTTTCTAAAACCCCCATCTTTGTCCATAATGTATGCAAATCCACCGATGACAGCAATTACCTAGAAAGTAGATCAAAAAGGTAATTAATGATTTCAAGGACTTCTACAGATGTTCAGAAATTCAATAACAAACAAAGATTTATTGGGAATTATATGTGGGGAGATGCCTGCAAGATTACTTACTGTTTGTACAGCCAAGAAGACAAGAAAAACATCCCTAGCCACAAAAATTCTGAACTTCACTTTGCGCCAGGTATTGTCCTCAAATATTGCAACACGAAGATGAAACATTGCTTTACAAGTGGTGCAATGTGAAAAGGCAAATCCTTCCTGTTAATCAATAAAAAGAAAAGGCTGAATCAGCAGAGAACATTATTCACTTAGGCAATCACTGAGCCAAATTGAGATACAAGATACCTTAATTGAGCGCCAATGATCCAGACAAGAGCGGTGGACAAACTGTTGGGTGCCTTTGCACATGCACGGAGCTATTAATTCATCCCCTGCAAATTTAAATAGCAGCAGAAATATCAGGACTTGTAATCACTATGTGAACTCTAGTGACACAAGACCATTCCAAAACACTCCTTGGACCAATACTTATCCCATGAAGAGAGTGCCAGTAATTCTCCAATAAGTAAAACGAAATACAAATCCAAATACTTATCTAAAGAACATTTTTTTAGATATCAAAGAAAATCAATTCTGGCCTCAAAAGATACACCCTTTCTAATGAATAAATGGAAATATTACCTTGTCAATTTATGGCATAAATCCAACTTAATGAACCAATGAACACTTTGGCCAGATTAATGAAAATTCGGAGAACTAATTAGAAAATATGAATTGAGTCAGTGAAGCACGAAGAGGACGCAATTCAACCTGGCTCGCAATCGCTCTCCAGGCAAATGCGGCAGCAAGGAATTGAACCAGCCTCGACATCATTGTCAACGTCCGCGACCTTAATCTCACTCGATCTTCCAAGGCTCGACTCACCACGGCTCTCGAGCAAAGGGTCGGAGTCACTGGGATACCTCTGCGGCTCCGGCGGCTCCAGCTCGACCTCCGCCTTCATCTGCAAAAACTATTCCTCGACACAAGCTCAGATACCCTACAGCAAAGAGATTTAATTTTCAACCAAAACCCCAGGATTATCAAAAAGCAAGTCAATTTCTCGGATATACAGCTCAAATACAGATGCATGAATCCAAGCAATCTCGAACTCAACATCCATTTGTTCACATAGAAGAAAATTCATTACGGGAGCAAGGAAATGCAAACGGAGAGCTGATCGGTGCAATTGTCCGCGTGAGAAGTTGAGTAAAGAATCGAGTTGCAGCGAAAGTACCTCAAATTTGCAAAGAATCGCGGCTTCGAAAGTCTGCAGCGACTTTCCGGAAGTCGTCAATCAAAGGTTAGAGAGAGAGAGATACTTTGGAAATTGCGAAAGTTTTCTTTCTTATTTGGGTTAGTTTGCCCTTTTCTTACTTAAAACGACGCAGTTTCGATGGGTCCATCAGACAGCAGCCGGTTACTTCAGTTTTGGGCAATTGATGGTCCTCTGTTCTTGGCAATGCTCGGGCTTCCTGTCACTTACTTATTACATTACAGCAATCTTTCTGGGATTTCTGGATAGTCTTCCAGAAATATGAGAGTCACTCCCCTAGATTCTGAGTCGTTATTGGGAACACCTAGGCATCTGATGGCATATCGATGTTCCAGGAGAAGGTTGGCAGCCGTCTTCCTAATTCAGATATCATTTCACTGCATCCTCATGATAAGGGTCATCGATGGATACATGAGTTCTCTGTAGCAATGGGACGAGCATGGAGCACTTGTCTGGAAGATATCCCCTACGTCCGTCAGGAAAAACTGTGTTCCACCATGAAACATATCATAAACTTGAAGAGTTGGGGACAACTTCTTTGTCGTTCCATTGCTGCTCCCTGCCTCTCACAATCGAAATACATCTAACTGAACTAATGCATAATGACGTTCGATCTCAATGCAGAAAACTACATAAAACTGTCGTGTTATAGTAAAAGAGCAGCACAAAAAGAAAGGGCTGTCACCGATCAGTAAGAGGCTCAAACAGGCGCTCTAAGTTTCTGATCTTCTTTCCGCCATCAGACTGTGCAGATGGAGAAGACGGACCACCCCTCTCAAGGAGTTTCTTAAACCACTGAACATCGAGTACGATCAAGATGAGAAGTTGGGCATGTAAAAGCTCCGGCTGGTGGCAAGTCTTTCGAGGCCTTTGGTGGATAAATGCAAAAAGTCCATCGTGCACAGGTGATAGAGAATCTACCCCACTGCAGTGTGATAATTGATAACTGTTGCTGCAATTTTTTGTCCGCCGTCTTGCTATGAACTCAGCCATCTCCAAACAGAAGAAACAGATGGCGTTCGATGACTCTCTGTCAAGTTTTCCCATATTTTGATGGGTATGTCCAGTTAAAGTAATGATTTTCGTTCATGAAAGTGAAATTTGTGAATTTTTCGGGATACAGTCTCCCAGTCTCTCTCTCTTTCTCTCTCCTGGTCTGCACAAGTCTCTGATTCCGCCATTTCCGTCTCCTAACACAGTCGGCCTTATCCATGGAGCCTGGAGCTGAGTTGTGAATATGTCCCTTCTCTTCTCTCATAGTCGTTTCAATAAGGTCATCAGCAATTTCGCCCACCTTGTCTCATCTTTAAAACGACTCTCTGATTTCTCCGACTATAGCCCATGTCAAGGTTCCAATCCACATCATGTAGTATAGACCTCAGACTTCGCTGTAAGCTGTAATTCACTCAATTTGCTGTCCTAATGTCTGTATGAACTGTGATTCCATTAGCCCTAGCTCAATACCCTGCTCGCAGCAATGTCTTGGTTTGCCGCTTCTCAGACTTGGCTGCAAAATTCCACCCTGCCTGTCGCTCTGATGATGGCTCCATTGTTTTGGATCATCACCGGAGAGTAAAATGAAGTCTTTGCTGCTCCTGGGGCCAACGCTGGGAACTGGTTCGTGTTTGACGCCCTCTTCGCTGTCTCACTGTCTTGTCGTTCGGCCTGCGCATAAGCTTCTTTGGGTTCGCCGCCAGAAGAGCGATCTCCATAACAGCGTTTACTGTCGTGGCTTTGGTGAATAAGTTCCTCACAGATGTCATCAATGTTTTTATCTGGCAAATGCATGCGAGCCCAGGACTCGCTTGCCTCTGCTTCACGATCACAGGAGGAGTCATCTACCAGCAATCTGTCACTGGACCAAGGCCTGCGAGCAGCGAATCAAGCGCTCCTGAACAGATCGACAGCAAAAAATGAGAGTGGCGATCCCAAAGATGATCCTCATCGAAGGGGGAACTCTGGTAAACTTGCATCTGTATGAACCATCGTAATTCTTCACATAGTCATCTCCTTCTCAAAGTTAGAGGATCTTAATGTTACCGGTGCACTGAAGCAAGCTGAAGACATAGTATGTCTAGACTTGTGGATTTACCTTGTAACCTTAGGAAAATCGTATTTTTGCCGATCATCTTTACATGCCATGCAGCATGGCCCAAGAGGGTGTCTATGTCCCATTTATCTACAGAAATGACGTACAGTGGGAGGGCAAATCGGGAAATCAAAATGAAGGGAACATATCTAAGAAAACGACAAAGCCCATGCAATCTAATCCTCAGACTCTCTCTCACTAAAACATGCGGATCAGATCCTGGAGAGCATGACAAGCGCTCACTTTTCCCTTTTGCACATTTTATACCCCTCCTGCCTGTTGTATATTTGACATACAAATTGAATAATCATTACCCAAAAAAGGAAAAGGAAAGGGTAAAGTCGGGAAAAAAAAAGGGACCTAGGTCTAATATGCAATTAGTGACCCATTAAAACTTGAGGGTAATCTCACTCCCACTGCTCTCCTCTTTTTCATCTCTCAAGTTGCTTAGTCCTTTTCCATCCTCTCCATTCTCGCCGCTGTCGTCGCCCTTCCAGCTGCTACTCTCAGACTTCCTGTCCTCGATGCTCTCCGACCGGTCTGCGCTGCCTCTCGTGCCGGAATCCGGGGGGGAACCGTGGTTCAGAGGCGTGGCCTCGTGGACTTGAACTGGTTGGTGGTGGATCAGCTCGTGGTGTAGGGGAGCCAGTGCTGGGCCAGTGGCGGCATAGAATTCTTGTGCGGTGACAGCCGGTGCGCAGTAGTGCGGGGTTGCATGTGCTGCTGGGTGAGAACCGTAAATGGCTGGAGTGCCGCCATGTGCGGATGCAGCCGCCGCTGCTGTGGCGTACTCGGGTGGCACCCAGATGCCTCCTAGGACTACAAGGTGATGAGTCGAGCCACCTATGGCTTGTGGACTCGGACTTGGTCGTCGATTGTGAAGCCTATATTTCTGCGTACAAAAAAATTGGAATATTTATTATTATCAGTTGTTCTTTTTCTTTGTTTGCCTCACAAGACTAAGCAGAGAAGCAATATCTATAATTATATAAGAACAGACGAGAAGGTTGTTGAATGTCTGCCCGTGCCAGAGATCAGAGACAAAGAAGAACTGCTTTATCAGACTAATCTACGAGTACACACATAGGATTAAGAGATGCGTGGGTGCGGAACAAATGGAACAAAACAATTTAGGATAAAGGAATTGTGTTTTGATTATCGTAAGTGGATTTTTCATAACATTTAATCTTCTGTCTCTTTTAACCCTTTCAAATCATGGAAACAGATGGAGGAAATGGGAAATACCTGCAAATGGCTTTTAACTTCATCATTGGTCAAACCTTCAACATTCATCAACTCCCTGATTTGCTTTGGGGTAGCCACTGTCGGTCAAATTGCAGAACATCACCATCCAGTTTAATTAGTTATATAACTACTGAAAGGACCAGGAAACTAAGGAAAATAGTCATCATTAATTATTTATCATTTCCAAAACATAATCATAAAGAATTAACGATTAATCAGTATTGTAAGTCTCTACCTTGAGAGCCACCGAGCATCTGAAGAGCATTAACGAATCTCCGGTGCAGGTCAGGCGACCAACACCTTCTCGGCTTCCTATGAGTTTGAGCATTTGTGGAACTGGTATTGCTATTAGCAGCTGCATTACTCACTGCTTGCCCTTCAGGAGAGTTCCCTATAGCTTTCACCTGCTCGATTACCATTCTGTTGATAATATTGCTGCTACCATTGCTGCAATCGTTATTGTTATTATGATGATCTCTTCCGAAGCTTGGGGTTCTAATCTCAGTTTCTATGTACTTCTTATCTTCCATCTCCTTCTCATTAGAAGCCAGGGCCAGTTCTGGGAGAGCCTGGAAAGTTGGGTTCGTTCTCGAGCTACGGTCCTTGGAGAATGGAAGGAAAGCACCTCCATTCCATGGTTTATTGCCTAGATCTAGTTTAGGGCTAATGCTAAAGCAAACGTCAGTTTCTTTTGGCGACGAGAAGGCCGTGGCCTGTTGCTTTGTTCCGTCGCCTGCCTGGCTCCATAACTGAGCAGAAGTCATCCAATCAGTCTTGTCAGAGGTGTTGCTCGAGGTCTTTTCAGTGCCTTTGGAGGTCGAATTCTTTAAGGGTATGAACTCTTCGAGAACGGGCCGTGGCCCTTGATTCACTCTGTACGCTTGTAGCTGTTGCCTCGAAGCTTCTGCGGCTGCATGGCAAAAAAGAGATGGCTTTAATGATCAGCATGAGACGATTTAGCAGTCCCCAATGTCTCATAACATGACACAGACACACATCGATCTGGTTTACAAACAATCGATTCACAGCTCCTGATTGGCATAACTTATAGTCAAATAACGTACTCTCAGAACTTTAAAATCAAACTGAAGAGGCCGGAAAGAAAGGCAATGCATAGAAAAGGCAATCTCTAACTTCAATAAATGAAAAGGAAGTTAAAAAAATGAAAAGGGTAAAAGCAAAAGTTTATATTTAAGCTGGTGGAAATAAATACGAACAACGCATGAATATGTTCATACACACGAATAAGCAAAGAATAGTTTGAAAAAGTATATATTCGAGTCAGCTTTCAGTTTTTTTTTCTTCTTTTTAGGAAATTCCAGAATTCTTATCATCTGCAGATGGATACAGCTCGAAGATATCTGCTCCTGAAACAGTATATGGACAAGCTGATATTAGCAACAGACATCCAAGAAAAACTGCATCTATTTACGGGGTTTAAGATTCTGGGCAGACAAGTGAAAACCAAGGCATGAAAGGAGACAAGAAGGTAGAACTTTTTTTTTTTTACTATCACCTCGACGGATTGTAATTCAGGAGAACATACCACTGGCTAGGAGCTGCATGCACAGAGGGAGCTCGCGTTTGAATGCATCGATCTTGATGCGCTCCTCCTCGAGGCGAGCAAGGAAGTCCTCCAACTTCTGGCCCGGGTCAGCCGAAGGTGCTTGCTGGTCCCCATAGGACTTCAGGAGAATGGAGTAGCCCTGGGGTTTGCACTCGAGGCTCAATTCCGACGAAGAAGTCATAGTGGGAATCAACAAAACGTGAAGTCGGTGCAATTAACCCAACAACAATCAACAGTTCAGCAGGAAAACAAACACGGAATATATACGTATATGGTTTTGGGTACTTATGCTCTCCAAGAACAAGTCTGTCGGGCTTGTAGACACAATTGTATGTCAGTTCGTGTCCGAGAGGACATGGATAAAATGAAGATGGAAGGATGTATATGGGAGCAAACAAGAGGGAGGGAAAGAGTGTTTGTGGACTGCACTTCTCTTTCTCAGGATTTGATGAGTTCGACAGACGTAGAGAGAGAGAGAGAGAGAGAGAGAGAGGATTAGGGCAAAAGCGAGAGGGTGTTGTTTTATGAACAAAAGGACTATTTGAGATGGGATCGCCTTCTTTTCTCAAAGAGGAGAATTCTAAGGGAATAATTAAAGGGACAAAAAGGACAAAAGTATATGTAATAATTTACTGTTTTAAAATTCACCATCATTATCTAATTTCATAATGAATTTATTATTTCAATTTTAAATATTCCTAACATATATAAGAGATATTAGTTTGTTCAAGTACAATTCGAACATTGTGTAAGTGATAAAGGGGTCATAATGTAACCGTATCAAGTCTACTTAATTATAAGTTTATGAACTTAAATCTCATAATAAGACTTACCTTTCATTTGCTATCCCTTTTTAAAGTTATAAATAGTTATGTAACAAAAGAATCAAGCTAAGTAATATATAGAAGGAAAAGAGAGAGAGAAGCAATTAAAGCAGAGAAGATAAAGGCCAGGGGATGGTAACTTATTCCAACAAAGACAAAAGGCCCCTCTAACCAAAGTACCATAAAATATTACCTTATATATATATATATATTAAAAATAAAAGAGAAATTCATTATTATTTATATAAATATTTTAAATTGAGTAACTAATCAAATTGGTTATAATTCAATAATTTTTTAATATTGATGATTTATTTAAAAAAATTGATGAATTATTATTATCATTATTATTATACAAAAGAATTAACGGATAAAATTGTGTGAATTTATACTAACTGTAACTTTAACTGCTTCTTTTAAGACTCCGCATTGTTTAATTCAGAAGGTAGATGGCCCTTTATTTGATAACCAAGCAATTATCAATAGCTTTTTTATTATTATTTATTATTATTATTTTGTTGGAGAAGAAAAAATCATGAAGGATGTGCATTGAGGCGGGGATGGATCGGCAAAGTGGAATCAGAGATAGACCTGTGAATTTTGTGTCCACGTCTCAACCAAAATTATTGCTTTAAAAAATAAATTTAAATAATTATATATTTTAAAATTACTTTTATATAATATAATTAATCTATTAATTTTCTCATATTTTTTTCGCATTGATCCGATACTTTCTTTACCGCCCAAAAAACCCAACCATGTCTAATCAAGGAGCTCTAGCAGGGTGGGATCATGTGCTCGGGGCCCTGGTTTTAATTTTGGTTCCAAGGTCTAATTAAATAACTTGAAATTAATTATATATATTTATTTTCGCGATACATATTAAGAAAAAATAATAATCAAATGACCTGAAACACCTATCGAATTATCAAGTCATTGGATCCTGAAATTTTACAGGAAGTTTGGGAAATAAAAAGATGATTCGTCTTCCACTTCACTTCCCCGGCGCCGTGACACATCTTTCAGCTGTTTCTCCTCTCTTCCCCTCCAACGGTCCAGCCTCTTTCTGCTTTCACGTCTCTTGGAAGTAACCCGTCGAAATTGAGTTCTAGATAATTGGCATTTACTAAACTTCTATGTATTTATTTATTTATTTTTTCGCATAACTTCCATGATATTATTTTTCTTACTTTTTTTTCTATTTCCTTCTAAATTTATATATACAATGCACTTATTATAATAATGAAGAGATGTATTTAATTTTCATGTAAAGATTTTCTATTATTTTATAAATTTATAGAATTCATATGCGATCGAAATAAAAAAAAAAAAAAAACAGCAATTGGCTCCTGAAGTGTGATTATCTTTGGTAGTGGGAATATCATGGCAACATTCAATTAGTCGTCTAATTAAATGCTGATCCACTCCCATGCACCCTTTTGGAATTTGATCAGATGAGCTCATTGTTCGCTGCCATCTGAATCCTCCCGAGACACTTCAAATCAATCAAGAAACAACGCATATTCGAATTCGGAATGGGAAAAAAAAAAAAAGCATCGCAGTAAGGATGCCCTCGCGCAAGTTGCTCCAGGCCTTTCAAGAAGAGAAAAATAAGGGTTTGTGTCTGTGGCTTCCAACGCATAAACGAAAATGTCCCCGGAGAGCACTGGTCGAATCAACCAGTCATGTCGGATTTATTATAGCTCTGTGACGGGAAATCAATATGGTCACAAAAGATTACACCGTGGCTCTTCACACCCGAGTCGGTCCGGTCGGAAAGATATCTCGATGTGAAAACCGACTGTGTCTGTGAACGGCTCGTCTAAAAGAAGAACCTTGTCTTTTGCAGAGCGGCACCTTTACCACGCTCCTTGATCCTTCCAATGTCCCACAATCATACCACCATGATTATTATTATTATTATTAGATAGATATGTGAATTGATGAATTTGGGTTCCTGGGTCATCTTCGAACAAAGTGGCATATACTAGAGAGAGAGAGATGACAGATAGATATTCAAATTGTGCTGATATCAATCCACCACGCATGGCAGCTTTCTTCTTTGGCACCAAAAGTTGCATAATCGTTCTAAAACTAGGTGCAAACATGGAGAGAGAGAGAGAGAGAGAGAGAGAGGGAGAGATAGGTCACAGAATATCTTATCTCTTTTTTAAAATAAATAAATAAATAAAACACATATATTTTATGAAATGTAATATTCACTTTACGATAATAAAAAAAAAGAGGAATAAAATATTTGCTGCCAGGGAAGGAATATCTTGGTTCCAACTCTCTACGACTCTAAATTAGGGGAAATGCACCCACAAAGCTTAGAAGGCATAGCCTTATATACAGGAGAATAAGTAAAGAGGGGGAATGATGGTGAGTGCAATTGGTATCACTCTCTATTAGGAGCCATAAAGTTTATCGATTTTGATTCTCGTTAGTGTGATCCTCTGTGCATGTTTGATCGTTTTTTTGGCTCTCAACTGGGTTAGTAAATTTTATCTATAATCGAAGAAGAAAGGAATTTAGAAAGAAGCATAATACAGAGAGAGCCTTTAAGGGTTAGGGAATCTTCTCCTGGTACTGCCTTTAGTGAATTGGGTAGGAAGGTAAGAAGATTCTCTGTCTCTCTCTCTCTCTCACACACTGCTCTATTAAAGTTAGAATAATACTTTTGAGATATAGTTTAATAAAGCTAATGCGATACTTTTAATATGATTTCTCATTCATAATTTATATGCATGATTCATGATGAACTTTGTCAGATCTAGGTAAGGAAGCCAATGGTAGAGCATCATGGTCTTAAGCTATTGATCGATTCTTCTAAGAAAAATCTTATTCAATTTAATCAAATGAACATAGAATTTTTCACTCAAACGAATGGAAAATAAGAATTTTATCTCTTAATAAATCGACCTGTCTCGAATCTGAATTAATCTCTTTAAAAAAAATATATATTGAGTTCCACTGGACCATACAGATCGAGAGGGCTTGTTTCGGTTGGTCACTCTCTAGAGCGTACCAGTCTTCTCCTACAAGACACCAACCGTCACCTTTTTCTTTTTCCTCCTTAATTTATTTTACAGATTCTTTTGAAAAAAGAACAAAGAAAATAAAATTAAATAAATATTTTTAATGAGTAATTATCTTTAAAGAAAAGCAAAATTAAAAAAAGGGGGGCGGGGGGGAGATAGACTGAGAAAGAGATTCTCCTCGTGCCACGCGTCTCTGATATTCCCCTAATTTAGGGATTGCTCATGGTTCGGCACACCCGACCGAACCGAATATCTCTTACTATCAAAGTGGTTCAGTTTAATTTGGATATAATAGTCCTGAACCATATTTATTACATATTAATTTAACCGAATTGTTTCAAACTACTTTTATGATTTGATCAATTGATTTGAACTATTTTTATTAAAAAAAATAATGAAAAATTAACAAATTAAATATGATTAGAACTGAAATCAAATGAAAACCGTATTGAATTATAATTAAATAAAAAATACATAAAAGCAACAAAAAGACATTAAAATTATACAAAGTTCAATAAAAGATAAATTGAACATGCAAGATTAACACTAGTAGACATATTTAGGATAAAATTTAGTATAAATTGGTAAAAAAATACTACACCAATGTAAAACAAATTTATATCTAACTATTTGTTAAATTTTAAAAATATTTTCTAATATATTTATATTTTATT
>CXYZ01012827.1:259913-319896 GCA_900006705.1 Sonneratia caseolaris | reverse complement strand
ATTCGAGCGAACAAGAAAAATTAATTCAATATTTTTAAGATGTACTCAAAATAATTCATATAAAAGATTACGAAAGGTATTAATATAATATAATTGGTCAGCTAGATTTGAATGTGATCCCACGTTGGAAAAATAGGAAGAAGATTGTAAGAAGACAATATCAGTGAACACCAGCATTCGCCAGTTTAACTGTCTAANGTGATCCCACGTTGGAAAAATAGGAAGAAGATTATAAGAATACAATAGCAATGAACACTAGCATTCACAAGTTTAAACGTCTAATAAATATNAAGTGAAAATATTGCAACCCTTTTTTCTTTAAATGAGATTTAGAGTGGACTGACCTAACTATTTATTAAATTAATCTAGAGTTATTAAATTTCTAAATGCCAGATTTTATACATTATGGAAAAAAAAAAAGAGGAAAGAAAAATCAAAGGTATAATTTACTTGAGACTTCTCGAACCCCCATGATCAAATATAGGCCACATGAATTCACAAAATTCTCAATACATCAATCTAGACTTGACAAAATCCAACCTGGCATGGATCTAGTATGATAACATTGTGCTCGGTGGGGGCTTATCATCTTGTGTCAACATGACTCGGTAATCTTATTGGGCGTGTTAGACCTGACGATCCCTGAGTTAGGCCAACACGATAGTACAACCATAAAAATTTTAAAATATATATAATAAACTGTTAGATATTATTGAATAATAAAAAAATATATTTGTAAATTTACTTATAATTACATACAAATTATAATTAATAAAGATTATCATAATATCGGTTCGGATTGAGGTTACATGATTTGCCACCTCCAATTCAATCCAACTTGTAGTTGTTTAGAGNGGCCACATGAATTCACAAAATTCTCAATACATCCAATCTAGACTTGACAAAATCCAACCCGGCATGGACCTAGCATAATAACATCGTGTTGGGTGAGGGCTTATCGTCTTGTGTCAACACGACTCGGTAATTTTATTGGGCGTGCTGGACCTGACAATTCTTGAGCTAGTCCAATAAGGAAAATTTTAAAATATACACAATAGACTGTTAGTCACTATTAAAAGATAGAAAAAAAATATACTTGTAAATTCACTTATAGTTACATACGAGTTATAATTAATAGGAATTATGATGCTATCAGTTCCAACTCAACCGACACTATTTGCCACCTCCAATCCAGGGAGAATATTAAGAGAGAGAAGAATAAAGAATGAAAGGAAAAAATAAGAAAGAAAGAAAGAGGAATGAACTTTACCTGTAGCATTAAATGAGATATTCCGAGGCAAAGAGCTGTATGGAAAGCTAAGATGATGAATACGATTCATGGGAGAACACAGATTTTTTTCGATTAAATCATGATTTAATCAATCAAAATACTTGTGCAAACGATATCCCAAGAACCCATTTGAATGTTCGTTCAGATTTTTAATGTTTGACCCGAAAATAATGACAATAAGTTCATATATATATATATGCATATGATGTTTTACTGTAGATAGGGAGCATCTTCATCTTCGAGGAAGATGGTGGAGAATGGAATAAGAATCCTCTTTGGCCGGCCTATAACGAAAGGAAGAAAGGAAAAGGATTAGGAATTAAATTGTGCCGTTGAAGACAGCAGCTTCCTGATGAATGCGTGTCTCGATTCGGAATGAATGCTCATGTTCATGTCCTCGTTCCTTTCGACCTTGTTGCTGTCTCTGGCGTCAACAATACGTGCAATCTTCTGCGGCCACTGTTTCTATGGCACACAGCAAAATGGGAATGATGGGGGCCAACCAAAACTGCTGGAACATACAGCACGAAGAAACCGAAACGTCTGCATTCCCCGTGCATATAACAGTCGCATGTGCAGCATGAAGATTTTCACTCTGTCGAGTTTTCCTCTTTTTGTGCCTAGTTTGGCCTACACCTGTGAAGTACTCTCCCTCCCTTGCAGCAGTCGATGCCCGAAACACCTTTGAGCACAAGCTGCACATCAGATATCCCAATTTGAGCTTACTCCAAAGTACCCCAATGATCATCGCCGCTGCTAGCTATATGAAGAACAAGTCGAAAGAATCCAGTGCAGAAGCCACAACCGTATCCGGTTCAAACCCGGATCCCCAATCCTGTGGGGAGTAGGGGTCCAAGATCGGGTCCAGGACCATCTCGACAGGATGAAAGCCACGAAATAGGACCACTTGGCTGGTGGAATGCCGGAATTCCTCCACAGGGAGGCCATCTCGAAATAGGCAACTGCTAGTTTCTTCCACATAAAAGGGAGATAATATACAGCACTAAGCCGAACTTCTGGACCGATGAAAATGAAGGCAAAGGTGCGAAAGTGAATTACTAATGTTATGAACAGACTTTCCTATATATCATCAGGGACAACAATTGTTGCTTTTGTGGATCCATGGAGATTTGAACCAGCTCGAGAACGAGCAAGCATTTGGAAGAATCTCATGATGAGCAGTAGGGTAATCAGTAGAAGAATTTTCGCGCTACAATCAAGAATCCCAATTAATAACCGGTACTGACCAAGATCACTGTAGGGCCGAGTTTCAGCATACGAGTTTGACTCCATCGATTTGATCAGAATTTCTGAACAGCTGAAAAGAGGAAACGGATACCCCAGTATCTGTATCCCAAGCATAACAAGTGAGATCCACCACTTCAGGATGTTTTTTCAAGTGGAAAAACTGACTTGATATTACCCCTATATCCAGAAGGAACAGAAGGACACGAAGTGACCCTTCAAAGATTACTCGGAAGACCACATCCTGACGTTGGGTTGGAGAGTAAACCAAGACTTTCTGGAGTGTGAAACGCTGAAAATAGAGAGGGTCACTGACGTTCCTCCGACTGACTCATAATTTCAATCTCCACAGATGGATCCTTAAGACATCGTGTATTCTCAGGTGACTACTGTATCCTCGCTGCCATTGAGCAATTGAGGTAAGGCCGTACAACAGAGAATGATTTACCAACTCTGATATTTCCACAACCGACCAGGTGCATCTCCCCTAAGTAAGTGTCATAGAGGCCTTCAAGGAACAAATAGGTGACACTCTTCTCCCTCCGTCATGTGAAGACATTTTTGCCGACAGTATAAGTCAGATGAACTGATACCTTTAACACCTGTGAAGAACTGTCATTTTTCTTGATTTGATGAGCTTCTGTATCAACTGCTAAGGTGTAATCATACTGTTGAGGACTTTATTGGCTGCAGAGCAGCCCCACCGAGAACATCTCTGCCTGTAGAGAATAATACATAGTCTTGTCATACTCGTTAAACTGGATAGGGAAAGAACGAGTGTGGAAACGAAGTTTTTCCGAGAGACAACTCAGCTGAGAAAACATCTGGCCTCCTCCAACCCTCGACCTTCTAATGAGGGATACCTTATGAAAGCTTTCTTAATGGAACTAACAAAATCAAAGGACTGACTCAGTCTGGTTCTTCCCCAGAATTCCTGGGCAAGCTTGATCTCTGAAAAGTTATACTCGCAGGAAACAGTGTACCAGTAGTAGTTAATGAGATCTAGGGGACGAACTATGAGGCTAATCTGCAAAGGAGAGAATGACTTGTTTCGATCTCCAATGCACAATATGCTTCCCATAATCACTCCTCTGATGGAGGGAGAAGGTTCTTGGGAAGTGCAGCTGTACCCCAGAATTGCATCGTTTGTTGACATTAGGATCGTTGTCACCAATGCAACCAACCATGTAGAGCTGTCCTTTGGATGGATCCCACATTCCTTCAGCTGTCATTGTGGCTCTCGAGACAGTGACACCCCTCCTCAAAACAGCCGTTTCTTGATCCATTGATTCAGGAATTATCTGCGATACCACCGAGACTTTTCCAGATTCATCGTTGCATTTGATGGGTTTCATGATGAGATTGAACTATTCATGTTCCAGTTCTTGTCATCATTATTTTCCTTGCCAAGAAAGAAAGGCCCAATCTTTCTAGTACTACTATTGCTGTCACTCATGTAATCCTCTTTCTCGATGCTGAACCGGATCAAAGGAGTATTGCAAAAATTCCTGCAGAACTCCCTAGAACTCAAATAGACTGGACCATCTTCTTCTATGAATTCATCTTCGTGTGGAGACTTGTAAGGATCTCCTGAGTCAACACTCTCACTGAATTGGTACCTTAAGTAGTGACCCAGAAGGGAAGCCATTCGGACATGATCAAAGTAACTAACAGTTCCTGGCGGGCTTTAAACTTGCCATTCCGCCCATGATTGCCTAGCTGGTCTTATAGGAATCAACGTGATATGAGAAGCCTCAGCAGCCATATGAATCAGGATTAGGGGGAACCCAACATCCCAAGGAATCATACAAAGGAAACTGCAGAAGAATAACAGTGTATGAACTGAAGAAGAGAACTTCACAGGTTTATCACTGACCTGAAGAAGGTCAGTTAACCTTCGCCTCTCATTGACCTGCCTCGACTGGGTGACTATCACTACAAAATCTTTTTCAAAGAGAGAAGGGGGGGAGGAGATTGATATTGAGCACAATAGACGGTTCTACCAAAAATACAATAATACAACAGATGGAAGGATGAATGTGTGATGAAACTTGAAGGGGCAAGGTTTGACCAATCCAGTTTCTAAAATAGAGATACATAAAAACAAAATTTGTAATGTGTCAGTGTCGGCTTGAAATCCTAGCCATTCCTTGGACAAAAAGAAACTAACTCAAGTTGCCTTTCATTTCATATGGATCATCTATTCACCAAGCTTGAAAAAGTACGCAACTCATATTTTGAAGCGAGAAACTTCTTTTCAAACCAATTTGATAGTGAGCTCATTGTTCGTAAGAACCCAATCATGCATATGCATATGCAATGATATGTTTCTTTCTATTTCGGTCATTCAGACACAATCCGGTTCAGATGCAAGTCTGGTATGGCCACTGTTGATGGTTGTAGGTCATCCTGGAAACAGGATACAATCCAGATCAAACCCGCTGAGAATGCCGACATAACACACATCTTCTCTTGACTGAGATGACTCTGCCATTGAAAAGAGACATCTACTTTAGGAACTTTCCATGCCGAGGAATTTAGATTTTAAAACAAAAAAAAAAAGGCAGAAAGGGGATAAAATATCTAAGGTTGGCACTGACCACCGCCATAACCCCCCTGTTTCTCTCCCTCTCTATGTGCATGGCTTTAATCCCGACACCCTTGAGCCCAAATCCTAATCTTCCCCTTCTCATCAATTCCAAGCTCAAAATGTCCTCCAAATTGCGCCAAACCCACCTTACAGGATCCTCGGAGGAGGCAAAGGACCAACGAAAATGGAAACTTGTCTACAAATCCTACCGTAAACAAATATCTTCCCTGTCCAGAGAGGGACGAATTCAGCAGGCCGTAGAGTTGCTCACACAAATGGAGCTCAGTAATTTCCTTATCGGACCAGAAGTTTACGGCGAGCTCCTTCAGGGATGCATAAACGAGCGAGCTTTGCTGACAGGCCGCCAGGTGCACGCCCGAATAATCAAGAACGGCAAATATTTTTCAGGAAAAGAGTACATCGAAACGAAGGTCTTGGTCTTCTACTCGATGTGTTGTGTCCCAGATGCTGCTGGTATTCTTTTCAGAAGGCTGAGGATGAAAAATGTGTTTTCATGGGCTGCAATTATTGGGTTGCGTTGTAGGATGGGATCATATGAAGAGGCACTCTTGGGTTTCTGCGAGATGATAGAGAGTGGTGCAACGGGAGATAACTTTGTGTTGCCCAATGTGTTGAAGGCTTGTGGAGCTCTTCTGACAGTCAGTTTCGGTAGAGGAGTTCATGCATATGTGGAGAAGATGGGGATTAGTCGGTGTGTCTTTATTGCTAGTAGTCTCGTGGATATGTATGGTAAGTGTGGGGCTCTCGATGAAGCAAGAAAAGTGTTCGATAAAATGCCTTATAGGAACATAGTATCATGGAACTCCATGATTGTGGGATGCGTTCAGAATGTGATGCACAAAGAGGCCATCAATATGTTTCATGACATGAGGGAAGAAGGTCTACAGCCCACTCGAGTCACAGTATCTTGCCTTCTTTCAGCCTCGGCCAACCTCAGGGCTGTTGAAGAGGGTAAGCAGGGTCACGCACTCTCAATCCTTGGAGGGTTGGAAATGGATAATATTCTGGGCACTTCAATTATAAACTTCTACGCCAAGGTGGGCTTGATTGAGGATGCTGAGTTAGTATTCGAGAGTTTGGTGCATAAAGATCTTGTGACATGGAATTTACTAGTTTCTGGTTATCTGCAAAAGGGACAGGTTCAGAAAGCTCTGAATGTGTGCCATAGGATGAGATTGTTACACTTAAGATTTGACTCTGTAGCTATAGTGTCTGTCTTGAATGCTTCAACGAAAACTTGCAACATAAAAATTGGGAAAGAGGCACATTGTTACTGTATCAGGAACAACCTTGACGATGATGTTGCTGTTGCTAATAGAATTATAGGCATGTATGTGAAATGTGGGAGGATTGATCTTGCCAGAACTTTTTGACTGTTGTGTTCACAGATATCTGATAATGTGGAATAGCATCACTAGAACTTATGCAGAGTTAGGTGAAAGCAATGTGTCCTTGAGATTGTTTCATCAAATGCAACTCAAGGGCTTTTCACTGACTGTGATCTCGTGGAACTCTTTGATCTCAAGGTTCCTAAGAAAAGGGTCAGTTGGGTGAAGCTAAGAACATTTTGTCACAGATGGAGGTGACCCATGAAGCTAAACCGAACCTTGTCACTTGGAGTACCCTCATATCAGGTCTTGCTCGGTGCTGTATATGCAGGGATTCAATCTATAGTTTCCTAAAAATGCAATTATCAGGACTTATGCCTAATACTGCCTGCCTTAGTTGTGCCCTCTTGGCTGGCATAAATATGGCATCTCTGTGGATTGGGAAACCCATTCATCTCAATATGCTTGATATGTACTCTAAATGCGGAGATATAGAGGGAACAAATGTGGGCTATGGGATACAATTCTGACCAAACAACTAGGCGTACATGACTCATTCATCTTGGGTTGTGCATAAAATGGACATGCTGGTGAAGCACTGTATGGACATCTCGAAGAGGGGCAGGAGTATAGTACAGAAGCAAACAAGATAACTTTCACTAACATCTCACCTGATGCTGGGCTCATGAACTAAGCCCTTGAGGCTCTCAATTGTGTCTTGATGCAGAACATGGAACTGAGGTTAGTACATTATGGGTGTGTGGTCAATCTACTCTGTCAGAGTGGTGATCTAGAAGAGGCTTTAATAGTTGCTTGCATGATGTGACATGAGCCCAAGCACATTTTATCGGGTTGTTATTTCCAAGTTGCAGGGAACAGGGTAAGGTAGGTCTGGTGGATCATTTACGAGAGCAATTGTTAGAGTTGGAAGAGCGTTGGGTGCAGTGGGATCAGATTGGGATGGATCATGGAGCTTCATGTGTGTTGTGCTATGCTGCTGTTCTGGCATTGTTGAACATGGAAATACACCAGGTTGAATCAGTCATTGCTGAGATAATTGAGAGAGGAGATGGTCAACAATGACTTGTATAATGAGAAGATCATTGGCCCCATTTGGTATAAATATCAACAAACTACTATAGGGAAGTTGACATTCTTCTCATTCTCCTTCCAGCTCGACAAAGCTTGCCATGAGATCGCCATGTAGATACATAGTTTGTTATACAAGATAGTAACATCAGATCTGTACAGATTAGCAGAGGAACTAGCTGCTCTGCCTGCCTTTGTAAGAATGTTTGATGATTCGCTTCTCTGTACATAGGATGTCACTGTATATATTTGGTCAGTTCCACATTGTTCTTTGAAAGATCCATTCCGTGTCATCAAGATGAGCAGACTATCTGTCTTGTTCATGACACGGACAAAATTTGTTGGCCCAATCCGATCGTGATACTTGAAAAGTGAGCATTTGAATCCTCCAGAGATGGGGTTAAGTGCACATTTTCTGCAAAACTTAAAGACAAAATTAGGACAAGTTTTGTTTTGTCGTAATCCATTTACAAGAACGAATTAGAAAAGGAGAAGCTAATGGAAAGGTATTTCCACAGCCATGTATTACTTTAGGATTTACACTTGATGTCCCCATTCGTCTGTCAGGACATTGACTAACGTAAATTGTTCGACTCTTGCAGATCCAAATTGGTTGGGGTTATGTCCAAATCACAGTCGATCAGATGTCCCTCCTGGAAAGCGATATTGAAGGCCCAAAGATACGCCATTATTGAGCTTAAACCATTATGAGCAGCTCCCATGAAGAAATTCTTGCCAAAGGTCACCAGCTTGCTCGCCTCTCGGCTACCAACGAACACCTCCTGCTAATTGATCGAGTCTTGATGTGACCCGAAATCTTTCATCATCAGTTCGAGTATATCTCTTGATAATGGTCGAGGAAAAGCGGCCATTAAAGAGGAAGTTCCAGATACAGAATTCGACCCTAACAGCTGTTCCATTCCATCTCTTCGTTTATCTGAAATTCTACGTTTCTTGTTGCACATGGAATAATTGGCGCGGAATGAAATACAGACCAAGATCTTGCTCAAGCAAAAGAGAGACAGACTTGGTCGGGATAGAAAAACAGTTCACATCGCAGACACTTATCCCTGATTCGCCCAACGTGTGGCTGTGACTTGATTAATCTAATGGCTCCATCCGATGTTCTGAGTTCAGCAAAAGAGGGTTCAAGATCTCTGTGGGTCGAGCACGACTCTGATCCGTGGGCGTTAATTTTTCTGAAGCTACATCATGATGATGTTTAACTTGGGAAGTAGACAAATTGGGTATGAAGACAGATTCTATAGCACTAGTGTGAAAGGAACAAGACATGTCTTGCTGGAACTTTAGAGGAATCCTACTTGCTAGAAGTTGATTTTAGAATTATAGATTAAAATGCATCAAATGGTCAATTCCAATCAGATCATGGGAACTCAACCAACCAACCCACCCATAACAAATAATTCCATATTAACGACAAATGGTGAAAAAAAAAATTTAAGGAGAGAGAGAGAGAGAGAGAGAGAGAGAAGCTGATAAGAGTTTCACCCTAATTGACTTCACACGCAACTACTTCACTGCACAAAGTTCATTCTTCTTATCCAGGATGTCTAAGGTGTGGCCCCACCAGGAGTCGTCCGGGCCTCCTCAGGAGGGGTCTGGCCCTCTGATCCCCTCGATGGGCCATCGGACGACTGCTTCATGCCGTCGTCCGGCTCCGCCCGTCTCACCTCCTCCTCCATCATACGAACCACCTCGGCCATGTCGGGCCTCTGATCCGGCACGACGGACACACAGGCCATCGCAATCTGGAGCACCCGAACCATCTCCTCCTCGATGTTATCGAACCTCTTGAGCTCGGCGTCGAAGACCTCGGCCGTCCACTCCTCCCGGACCACCGACTGGACCCACCTCGGCAGGTCGATCCCTTCCTCGCCCAGGGACACCTGGTTGGGAGCCTTGCCCGTCAACAGCTCCAGCAGCAAGACACCAAAGCTGTACACATCGGACTTGGAGGTGATCTTCCGAGTCTCGACCGCCTCGGGCGCCCGGTAACCCGTGACCCGGCCCAGCGCGGCTGACGCCCCGAATAGTGGGTTGAGGCCGAAGTCCGAGACGCAGGCCGTGAGGCCCGGCCGGAGCAGGATGTTGGAGGACCGGATGTTGCCGTGGGTAACCTTGCAGGACTGGTGGAGGTGGGCCAGGCCCCGTCCGGCGCCTATGGCAATCTGCAGCCGGCTGTCCCAGTCCAGTGGCGTACGGCCCGACCTTCTGCCACCTGCAAACACGATCAACGGAAGATTCGGTCGTCTTCAATTTTTTTAANCGTACGGCCCGACCTTCTGCCACCTGCAAACACATCAACGGAAGATTCGGTCATCTTCAATTTTTTTAAATATATATATATATATAATATTTCCACGTGGGATATAATTTCACCATTCGTCCGACTCAGAGCGCACTGTGTATGTACAAGCAATAATGCACGAACTTAATTCACACAATTATTATTATTATTATAAAAGATGCCCACTCAGCAATTTGGAGTTAAAAAAATAAAAGGGAAAGACGGGAAATTAGCCGTCGGTTGCATGTTATCGGCGACCGAAATCGCAGAATCATCGGCTCATGTTTTCCCCTCTGTCAGTGGCATGACCGTGATTGCCTGGGCACCTTGGGGCCGTATTTGTTACTCAAAGGTTGTTTTCACAAAAACAAAAAGAAAAGAAAAGATAGAGTAAAAGGTTGAAGAAAGAGGAATTAGAGAATTTGTTTATATATATAAATTTTTATGTAATCCGTTTATATTCAAAGTTATTATTATAATTTCATATATCAATAATATAAAATATAATAAAAATTGTGAGCTACAAGTTTCTACTTTGGTGAATCCTACTACCTGATTTTCCGATAATATCCCCCCTCCCCAACTTTTCCTTTTTAGCATTTTACCCCATCAAGGAGTCTTAAGAGAAAAGAAAGTGGCCGGTCTCCTACCTCAATGCACCTCATATCATGGGGGACATGGAGGACTCGAATTCCCACTTGGAATTCTAGCCACATCTGATACATAGTGCCACAATCCCGACTAAATTACTGTTCATTGACCGATGAATCTAGATGCGAAAGGGCCCTGGTTTTTTTCATGCGAGTCATGTAATGTTACCATGCAATTGTTACATGGCTTGTCGTCCGAAAGACTTTGATAGCGTCATGTAAAACTACAGGGAGCAAATTTGAGACAGAAAGTAAACTTCACGGAAGGCGATATTGAAGCTATCCAGAGGAAATTATTAGAAAGACGAAAAAAAGGGGGAGAGAGAGAGACTGTCTCTGACTACGAAAGCAGCAAAGCATCAACCAGTCGAACGTTCCACAGGAAAACAAACAAGAATTATCTGTCTGAGAAAATGAGATGGGAATTCTAGCCCCCATTTGTCAATGCAGAGTCGCGAGAGTACACGACACCAGTTAAAAGCCAATACCGAAATTCGAATACCATTCATTCCTGACCAGTCAGCTCTGATGGGAAAAAGGAAATTGTAGTTGATAAAGTCCGGCATTTTGAGACCAATCAAGAGAGAGGGTTCATGTTTGAATATTGGTAAGACATGTGCAGGGAAAAAAAAAAACAAGTTTTCCTCCTCTGAGTTACAAAATTAATACGGAAAAGGTTTCGAATGTAATTGCAACACGATAACGTAAAATTCAATCATATTAAAGAATGGTGAATGATTGACAGCTTGCATATGTATGTCATTTTTATCCCAGAGTGTCAATATTTGGCATTTTTTCATAAAGAGATAAACAAATGGGAACAAGGATGCCCTTCAAAATTGACATTAAGGGCACAANCCCATAAAAAAACATTCATGAAAGAATTCCTTCTAATCTAATCTTATACTATAATTCATTACTCTATCTCCATAATCTCAAGCAAGCAACCAAGGTCATGAAATCAATAGCCACTGCAAAAACTATAGCTTTGCGCGGTGGTAAAGGAGGGGAGAGAACTTACCATGAAGAAGAGCAGATAAGCTCCCAGCAGACAAACAATCATAGACCAGCAGCTTCTCCTCCTTGGAGTAGTAGTACGCCCTAACAGGAAGCAAATTCTCGTGGTTGATCCTCCCCAGAATCGCCATTTGTCCCTCGAACTCTTTCTTATTAGCAACCACGTCCTTGAGCCTCTTCACCGCCACCGTCGTCCCATCCTCGAGGACGGCCCTGTATGACGTACCGACACTGCCCTTCCCCAAGACCTCCGCGGATGCCCTCAACAAGTCTTCCAAGTCGAACGTGTAGACCCCTCCATCGAAGAACACGAGCTTGTCGCTTTCCGCGGCTTCTATGGACCCAGTTGGAAACGTGGAACAGTTCTTTACCATCAAACTATCGATAACAATCATAATAGGAAAAACAAGGAAATCGGGTAAATTTTGTTTTTGGAGGGATTCGACGGCAATGGCTTGTTTCTCAGTGGGTCATCAAAGTTTTCTTTTTCCGAATTGATGCGGTCAGACTATAGTAAATACACTGGGTTGATGTTATCCACTCTGGAATTTTTAGACATTTTTTGGTGTGTACTGAATATTATAAACCAACTTGGACCTTACGAAAGCCGTGCTTAATGTGGCAATATCTAGTGGAAACGAAGCAGATTTCTAAAGGAATGACGGTGAGAGATTCCCGATAGACTCACCTGTGATATCGTCCTTGGAAGACGACGTCCCTGTTTCAGTTGGGACTGCCCGAGTCCCGGCGGCTGTACTAGATGGGGGCTTCAGCGGCTTCCCGGGCTGTCTCCTCCGCCGCCGCCTCCGGCAGCAGAGCAACAGCACTAGAAGAAGTAGCAACAAGAACAGAGCGCAACCAACTGCAATCCCGACAATTGCGGCTGTGGAGAGCTTCTCTGATTTCTCGTTGGAGGGGTTCTCTGCAGGGCTGCAAGCTTTCAAAGGCCCGCCACAAAGGTCGAGATTTCCCGCGAAAGCAGACTCGGGAAACCTGGATAGGCTCGTAGGGATCGAGCCATTTAGGTTGTTGTTTGAAACGTTGAAGTCATTCAATCCATCGGAGTCGATGCCCGGGATTGTCCCAGAGAAGTTGTTATTCTCCAGATACAGACCCGTCAGGTGGTTCAAGTTGTTAATTGCGGAGGGTATTGGGCCGGAGAAGAAGTTCGACGAAATGTCGAGGCGGGTCAAGCGGGTTAGCTGAGTCACGCTGGGAGGGAACTCGCCGGAGAGGGCATTGTGCTGGAGGTAAAGACTGCGGAGCAGGGTGAGATTGGAGAAGTCGTCCGGGACCTGCTCGGAGAGACGGTTGGACCGTAAACTGAGGACCCGGAGCTGGGTAAGCCGGCCGATTGTGTTGGGAGGGATGGGACCTACAAGGTCAGCCCCGGGAAGTCGGAGAGTGAGAACTGAGGACCGGTTCGAGTCGCAGAAGACGCCAACCCAGTCGCAGGCGGAGGAGGATGCGGTCCAGTTCACGCGGCGGGAGTGGGGAATTTGGTCGAGGAACTCGAGTAGAGCCTGCTTCTCCTGGATCGGCTCCGAGTAAACTGGCCAGCAACTCAGTAGAGTCATTGAGGATATCAGGACCGCAGGGCCGACGATGTTCCTCGAAACCGGCATTGTCACATCCGACTGAGACACAGAGAGAGAGAGAGATGGGAGAGCGTATGAATCTATGATAATCTCAAGAAACGTTCCTCAGCTGACAGAGAATGACAAGGAAGTCTCTTCGAGAGGAGCAATCTGACTGGGAACAAGGAGAGACAAACGAGAGAGGGAGAGAGAGAGAGAGAGAGAGAGAGGCATCAACTGAGCACGAGGGAGGGGGGACGGGGGAGGGCAGTGCTAGGTGGTGGAAAAGCGGGGAAAAATAGAAGGGCATATACGCCAATAATATTTAAAATTCGATTTTAAGTTCTGTGGATAATAAATTGTCATTATTTATAATTATAATAATTTTATTTTTAAAATTTAATTTAGATCTAAACTTACCATAACTCATTTAATTTCGGTATCCTCGTCGTGGAAGGAATGAAAGGAGAGTAAGTGTGTTATACCCGGCCAGCAGAAGAACCGGAAAACGTTTTCCATGGCTGCGAGCGTCTCCGGGCGTTGTTTGCCTGTTTTTGTCACGGTGCGGAAAATGTTTTCCTTTTTCTCTTGCTAGTTTCTGTTCGTTTTGTCTTTTCGTCGAAAATATAGGACAAAGAGGAGACACATGAGATAATATTATTATGTCTAACAAAAAATAAATAAAGTATTTCATAATTAAAAAATAAAAAAGATTACTTATATCCAGATGGACCAAACTTACAAATGTGTGACCTGTCAAGATTTTATTGTGTGACACCATAATTTAAGTGCAACAGAAATTTATATTATTAATAAGATGGATAAATAATCTTATATCATACATATCAAGAGTTACACTTCTTTTCCTCTCATGATTGTCCATCCGCGTTAATAGAAATTTATTATTATTTTTTTAAAATAAATTATTATATTCGAATGACATAATCAGTAAGTCTCGGTTTTGTGGATGTGGGGGTGCCTCTAGGTTATTATCCAACACGAGTGCCCTTTGTCTCGGGACATATTTGTTGACCTATATGGACGGCAATAAATGCCCGGTCAATAATCATAAGCTCTCGATTGGAATTCGACCCGTGTAGCACCGTGCGGTCGTAATTCCAACTATTGGAATATTCTTTGCCCTTCTTTTCTTTCTTTCTTTCTTTCTTTCTTTAAATTGCTCGATATCCATCATGTCCGTACATGTGACACGCTCTCTCCCGGGGCCCAGGCAACGTCCCGAAAACGCTAATCCTTTCGGGCTACCTAAGTATTGGGTCGTGCTACACGGCACGATTTAGTATGAAAACAAATTATGCCCTGCCAATTGGGATAATATAAAAAATAATTTTTACCATAAAAAATTTATGAATTTTTTTAATATTTTCTTTATATTAATATAAATTTTAAATTAATCAATTAATTATATCATATAAATTTATTTTAAAATATAAATTATTTAAATTTATATTTTAAAATATATTATTTATAAGGTTTGAGCACCTTAAAAAAAACTGAAATATGAAATATTTGTGTTTAAATTTAAATAGTAAGTCATACCAGTCCAGCCCAATAATAGAATCACACGACTTCCCCGCCCCAAACTGAGCTCAGCATCGTCACATTTGGCCCTTTTTGAAGAATTAGATATGAGGGAAAGTTATCGTCAGCATTACGATTTTTTCCCTTTTTCTAGAAATACGTACGCCATTCAATATTCTTCCCTAAATATACACGGGGTTTACAAATTTTTTTTATAATAAAATATAATGACTACTAATAGTGTTGATTTTTTCTACCAATCGCTAACGTGACACGCACGTGTGCAGCGTGCCTTTGACACGTGACGATGGTGGCGTCCTGTACTGGAAATGGGCCCCCATTCACCCGTCATGGAATGGCAGCGTCGGTCTTCAATTCTTGGATACAGAGACAAGCTAGTTCGTGTGGACATTCAAGAATGTACTAGATTCAGCGATTGGGCCGACGGGCCCAACTAGGCTGCAAAATATTGGGCTCTCGAGGTGCAAATCAAAATAATCCGGCCCGGCCCATTTGGGAAATTGGAAATTTTGACCTTTTATGGAATTCATGAAGATTTCTAACTATCACAGTCTTGCTAGTGTACTCGATCGAGCTGGCGGAACAAAATGCTCTTCTTGAGTTCTTGAGATCGCCCACCGCCACAGATCGATTCTTATCCATGCAACCAATCTCGGAAGCCAAACTTGACTGAAGATGAATATGATAATCACCGGTCACTGAAGATACATACCATCGAGTCTAGAGAGAATATGACGAATAGGGGATAAATGGATAATGAGAATTTCATTGGCGCGAATTGAGTTTATCCATAACCCGAGTTCCAGATCTGGAGTAAAGCTCTTCTTCTTTCCATCCATCCTTTCTAAATTCACCCATCTCATTGTGATAAAAAAAAGGCCGTAGACCAAAAATTCATTATTACAGTACGTCTGTTCACAAAAATTAAAAAGATATCGAATTATCTTAATCAACTTGTATTAGTTTCGTATAATTATTTTTTACACATTTCGTAGGTCTAAAATGGATTTCGAGATATAATTTATGCGCTCAAGTTTATTGGTCGAGTCGAGTGTAAATCCTGGCGGAGATGCGTAACATTTATTGACCTTCTTCAAACGTGATGGATGGAACTATACGGTTCTTAAACAGCAGGAGTTCGTTTCATCGTATTCGTCTCCCTCCAGCGATATGCAAGGCGGAAGCCGAAGCTTCCTTAAGCGCAGCAGCAGCAGCAGAGCACTTCCAAGCAGCACTCGCAGGTCTCGAAGCAGCAGCACACTGTGAACAAGCTGCACATCCGTTGATCCGTAAGCCGTAACATCCGAAAAGAACAGAAGAAGAAGAAGAAGAAATCAAACAACCATTGCCCTTTAAGGAAGAGTCAGAAATCTCCAATCGTTCGTCCTCATAACAAACTAATGGAACTATTTTGTTCTACTAATTCATGGCTCCACTCGCTACACAGGTAACAAAAGAGCCCATTCATACGTTTAATGCAACACTACAGGTGTTCCCCAGATGCCAAAGGAATGGCCGGTCAGTTCAGTTTTGAAAGTTGTGATAATCGATAACATTGCACGAGAAGACTCCAGTTTGGGAGATGATGTGTGATGATAAATGATGTTGAGGTTGGGCAAACAGAAATACAAGAATCAGAAGAGGAGGAGGAGACGAGAGCTGATCATTAGGGAGGGATTAACGTAAAAAAGATAATTTTGTCTCTAGACAGAATGAATGATCTTTACCAAGCATAGAGGCAACCTCTTTCGTCGTGTCTCTTTTTGACATGATGTCTGCATGATCTCTCTTCCTTATCATCCCCCATGTTTCCTCCTTGTCCGTCTCGCTGTATCTCCTCTGTTGTTCTCTTACTGTCTTAGTTTTTACCGAACTGAGCCCGCAGTGTGTATATAGAGAGAGAGAGAGAGAGCCGACGAAGTGATGATGCAAAGAGAAGTTGGTCATGGAATGAAGCAGAGAAAGAAAGAGTAATTTGCGCAACGAGTCCCCTAAACACCAACTATTTGCTGCCCGAGACCCTCGGCTCTCGACTCGATGTGAACAAGACCATTAACTCCCCGTAACACCCTAACTGAAGCACACACGCATTCATTTCTGCAAGCTACACCGTCTAGCAAAAGACAGTCAATTAACATGATGACATCATCTATGAGCTCGCAAGCGAACACTGCGATCTATGGCATAAAGTTTGGATTCCGCACGAAAAATCTGTACTTCACGTTGGAATAAATGCCCCTAAGCGCATTCTTAGTACTTGGGAGGGTCCCCTAGAGAAGTTTTGTAAGCCAAGGGATCGGACAGAAAAATATGATAAAATCTATCCCACGAGATGTCCTGTAATTTCTTTCTTTCTTTCTTTATCCCCGTCAATTTCCCCTCCCACTTCCAGTGCCAATCTTATGTTGTTGGGCACCAGCAAGCAGCAAAGGCTGTGCTTGTGCATAGTTCAATCATTTGACATCAAGAAGACAAACTGGAGGGTTTCCTGTTTTCCCTTTCCGATTCGTGCAAGTCCGCTTTATATCGTTAATCAATCATTCTTCATCGACATCCTCCCGAGGGACGACGGTTGGGCCATGATCATGAATGACAAGCTTACTTCATTGCCGTTAAGCGAAAGGAATATGTTACTTTGAAGAGATGGTTGTTGTAGCTGTTGGACTCGTGTCATGGATGATGTCACGTGATCGTGGCATCCTCTTTATTCCGAAAATGCATTGCAGCTGCAGGATAACGTCTTCCATTTCGTGGCGCTTTAAAGCTGCAAATGAAGAGTGGAATCCAATCATCCGCATAATGGGTTGATCTGCAACTGAGAAACAGTTCTTTTGTTATAGTTATTCATGTCAATAATTATCGAAAACGGATCATCCACAGCGTTGATGGCCATAGATTGTCGAAAATGATGTACAAGACATCACTTATGGGGGGCTCATGGGTGCAGGATCAAAGGATGCTTGAAGACAGAAACTCAACGCGTCAATCGCGTTATCCTCAAAAATCAGTTGACTGTTAGCATTGACCATATCTAACAAATACGAAAAAGGCACCCTCAGCTGTCAAAACAGGAAAAGCTCACCTTCCATTCCATGAGAAGACCTTCATTTTATTAACCAAATTGTTGTGACCATAACTAGTATCAAGCCTTATCCCAGCCCAAGAAGAATAGCTATGAGCACACAGATGTTCCCAAGGTGATGAACAAATTGGTCCGAGCCAAGAAGAAGATCAACAGCTTGAATATGAGATCAGAATTCAACCGGACAGACGGAATCTACAGTACATGGTTAATATATACTCCCAGCACTGACAGCAAGCTGATTCTTCATATTCATAGTAAACAGATGGGGAAAAGGTTACAACTTCTCATGAACACTAACAACAGAAGATCAAACACCCTAGTAGGATATGTAACACAGAAGGGGGACTCGGACTCAATCCATATGCCGTCAACTTGCAAGCACAAGGGCCTTCTTCATCTTTTCACTTTGAGGGTTCCTCAGGCAGCAGAAACTGAATCAGTGCCAGCAGCAGAACATAAGAAAATTACTTTCTACTGCTCCAGCAGCAACGGTACAAATCAGTCCGTAGAAATGTCAAAAAGAAGGAACTCAATCAAGCCATCAAACTCGCTCCGCCCCGAAAAAAGTACATGCATCAGCTAGAGGACTATTGGGAGTTACTGATGATGTTCATTTCTTGATGGTTATTTCAGCCAGTGACCGGACATGCTGCACTACTGGCCGAAATTCGAGACTCTCTTGCGGCAATTTCCAGGTGTTCCCAAGAAGCTCTCCTCTTCTCCAAGGTGGAGATCGAGGTCAAGCTCTCCTCCTCAGCAGCCCTCTGGCATGAGATCACAAGCTCCTCATCCATCTCAAACAAGATTTTTTTGAGGTTTCTTGTGAGGTTAGGGACTGCTTGATTCCAGTGATTCTGGGCATTGCACTCAAGGGCTGAGAAGATGAGTGGTACAATTGCTTTGCGATTCTGGGACACAAGGCTGAGGACGTGCTCATTATTCCACAGCAAATGGGCTCTCTCTGCAACCTTAAGGTATATAAATACAAGGCATCTCAGCATTTTTTCCACTTAATTGTTCATCAGTATAGATCATAAAGAAACTGGGAGTGCCTTTCCTTCCTTAATTCTTGGTATTCAACTGGACCAATTCATTCGTTCATTCAAGGGTATGTCAAAGGCTCAAACAATACCAGAAAAAGAGCAAAGCATCCGCATATATTATTTCTAATTTCTACTTTCACATCTTGAATCAGGTCGAATAGCAATAGAAATTCAAAGTTCTGTGATTCAATAATCAAAAGCAAAACCTCACTCAATTTCCCAAAAAAAGACATCATTTCGCAGTTTGCAGGGCAGCCTGACATAAATTCTCAGACTTGCTTCAAAACAAGAAGATGATTAGAAAGCTAGTGCTGCTTACCTGATAATGCGAGCTGTTGAGACAGGATGCTATTCTCCTAAAAAGTGGGCCTATGACCTTCTGGAACTCACCTACGTTCATCATCTGTAACAACTCTTCCAACTCACTCAAAAACATCAACTCCTTCTGGCTGTTTGTTATCGGCCAATACCTGAGCAAGCCCTTAATCACTGCACTTGCAAGTTTCTGGTCCTTCTCAATGAACTTAACAACACAGTAACTCAACTGCTGGTGGTAAACTCCAAGTGACCTTGGCTTGTGAAGAGGAATTAAAGCCCTGAGCAAGAATATCTTGTGCTCCTCCTTCAGAGGAAGTGCAAACCCACTGATCACACTCCCAAAGATCTCTAGCAATTCGGCTATCCCGTTATGCCGCTCTGTTTCAAAAACAAATCGGTAGATTATGTTGCTTATGGCCTTCCTTATGAATGGTCGGTGAACCATGAACTTCCCGTAGATCTTGTGCATGACTGTCTTCAGGCAGTCTCTCTCTCTAGGGTCCTCAGAATCAAACAAATTGAGCAATCTTAAAATGAAAGGATGATCCACATACTTCTTTGCCACTTTTGGGTCAAGAGAATTGTGGCTGACGAATTGAAGGAGCAGATCATAAATTATCTGTAAATGAGACCAGGCAGGATCGAATATGTGCTCCTCAACATCTAATGCTTCCCCTACCACAGAATTACCATGGTACTTCGGAGGGAAAACCCTGAAGAGGTTACTTGTGCACATCTTACAAATGGCAGCAATTGTAACATCATTGAACTTCGCGGAACCACTTGAGACAAAATCAACAAGCTCGATCAAGGTTTCGTGCTTCAGATTTATCTGAGAATGGTTCTTATTGTGGTCACTGAAGTCATAGACCTCGCAGCAGAGGTTTAATTTACTTAGAAAGAGGCCCTGCTTCTGTGAGTTGGAAATGTCCTTGAAGGACATGTGAGGGTCCACGGCCTCAGTTCCGCCCGTGGGAAACACTGCAGAGGAGACCCGCTTCACGACATTGAACCGGCTCGAGAATGTGGTCCCACCAAGAGTGCATTGGAAACCATTGGAGTTGTCTCCCTGTTCGACCTCTTCAGCATCCAGAGGATCAGGCTTTGGCAATTTACGGGGAATTTTGTTCAGGAATTGCTTGAGCATGGCCTTGGGTTTTGAAAATGCCTGGACCCTGGAACACAAACAAGGATAAGACTGAAGGACTTAGCACACCCGATACTTGTGTTCTATGGGGTTCCTTGGATATTCTCAAATTATTGCTCCAGGCACATGGTTTATGCAAATCGTCAAGCCAACTAATTTCCTAAAAGCTAAAAACAGTAGGAAGCTGCATTGGCAAGGAATGTCATATCGCAGTTCAACACCAATATCATCATACTGATCAATTCGCTTGCACTATAACTAAAGGGCTCTTATAGAGTACAAAATTCTAGGAAGTACAGTGTCAGATCCTAGAAAACATGCACTTAGAAGCATGGCTTTCAAATCTTCCAAACTGACCCAAAACCGAAATCTGCCCGAATAACTCAGTAACAGGGAGGAAAACCTGAAATTTGAATCCACTGCCCCAGGAAGCTAGGCATGTGTGGATCTACCATGAAATTCAGCTCAGCAAGTTCAGTAACGTCGAATGTTAAAAGATACCTAGCACAGGATTTCTGTAGCATCTGGAAAATAGTAGTTCGTACGGGCAAATATTCAATAAATGCGGCTTCAGATCTGGGACATAAATCAGAGCAAAGCAGACAACTTCCTAGCGGATCTACGTTCTACACAACATAAGGTCCACATCAAGGGCTCATGAGCCAAACCCAGAAAAATAATCCCGACGGAGAAGCCATATACGGTCAAAAGATTCAACTTCAAACAAGAACAAGGAGGCGGTCGGAAGCTGAAAGCAACGCACATCATCTTGAAGCTCAGACGAATAGAGGGCTGGGAGATACCTGCCTCAGCTGCTCAGTGGGCAAGAGAAAGAGACCTGGGTCTGCACAGAAACAGAAAGATGAGGAATGAGCTCAACTGATTATGCCCCACGAAATTTCTCTTCATGGGAATTTGATTGATTTGAAGGAGTGAGAGGAAGAGAGACAGGGGGAGACAAAAGCAGTTCACTTTATATCATTGAGGTCGTCCCCACATTGAGCTCTTGATAGAGTGTCTCTCTCTCCTCCTCGCTCTGTTTTCAAATGTCTTAGCTTAGGATGTATGTCTTTTGCCCTTCCGTCGTGTTCCTTGGTCTGTCTGCGGGATCTCCGTGAAATGGAAATGAACAGAGAGGGTAAGCAGTGACAGTAATGGAGGATCAATTATGGTTCCTCGATATCAGTGTTGACAGAGACAGACGGGGAGAGAGAGAGAAAAATAAAACAAGGGCCAGGTAAGGAAAGACCATGGCATTTGCAGACACCAGTCACCCCGTCGGGCAAATATTCAGTGGGAAGTTCAGCCACGTGGCTGAGTAAGAGTCAACCTGCTCGTGACAGGTGTAAAGGCCACTGGCAGAGAAATTTGTGAAAGAAGTTGAACGGCAACGAAGGTGATGATGCTTCTCTGCCTCGTAACGCCATTTGTGGTGGAAAAAAAATTTGAAATCTGTTCGAAATTTGTTTCCCACCATTCACTACTCTCCTCAGCCTTCCTCCTCTCTTCTTCCTCGTCGTCGCTGCTTCTCTGGTCACTCACAAGCCTTATCTTGATTCTCTCCCTATTTCTCTCTAGCAATCCACCGTGCGCCGCTCAAGGGATCCCAAATATCACCTACACACCCTTTATTTGAGGAGAATTTTGCCATTTTTCCCCACCTTGTGAAGCTTAACAAAAATGAAATCCCATCAACCATCACTGACTATTTTCGAACTTTGCTGGTGAAATAGGAGAGAAACGAACCATAGAATAAGATTGCTCAGACTACCACTGTCGTTCAGCCTTATGCATGGAGATCACTGCCCTCAATGCCCGTGGTGCTTGAGGAGGTTGTCCAGGTTGCTCATAAGGCGGAAAGATGAACTTGGCATCCTAATCAAGAGGAAGCTCGACCTCCGTAGAATGAACTTGGAAACATGCGTCTGACCATCATACAGTATCCACACAAAGGCTCAGAATCCAGGATCCATGCGTGTCTGAAATCATTTTTGCCCCGCGTTTACACGTGTCATGAGCTGGTTGACTCTTACTCTGCCACGTGGCCGAGTAAGACTCGCTGAAGATTTGCTCCGTCACTCGACTCACTCCCCCTCCACCAACTAAAGGTAACTCAAAATAATAAATAAAAAAGGGCATCTAAATAAATTTGTTGTAATTTACCCAAAATTAAATTTACTTATTCATGTTTACCAAACGTTGAAAAAGTGGAAAAGATTTGGGATTTGCCATGTCTGCATCACTTACTATGATGGCACGGGGAGATCATGCATGGCTCAACCATCACCAAGCTACTCCATCAGATCCCCTCGAACCTAATGGGCTTCTCCAGTTTCTGAGCTGTTTGGAGGAGCTTCTTCGTAAGTTTCTCAGTGAGCTTGGTCGGGAGCTCAAACTCTCGGATCCAAAATCGTATTCCGACGATCAGGATGTCCTCTGGTTTGTGAATGTGTTTTCCTACTACCAGGATGTATAGGAAACAGTCAAGGAAGATTAAGGCGGTTCACCATTTCACAAGGTCACCCAGCTCTTCTCCACAGCTGCGAGAAGTGTGTTTACCGTATGATCCTCAGAAACCAGGCCGAGAGCTCAGCTGCGTATTGATTCTCAGCATATGTTACGATACAGAACCTTGGATTTTAATGGCTGAACTTTTGCAGAATATTGATCAAAGTGCACAATACATGATATGACTTTTCAGGAAACGGTACAAAGGGCTCGGCAAACACGTAAAAGATCGGCTACATCCGGAAATCCCCAGCTAAATTACTGTTCGCTTTTCATTCAGAAATGAATTGAAAAAATGTAATCTAGTCACCTGGTACATATGGAAACTGAAGCAGAAGATCAGGATATTATACAAGTGCAATGTCAGAAACCAAAAACAAACTACACATTCTACTGATTGCTACCGCCACTGTCCTCCCAAGCTAGGACCACGAAAGAACAAAGGACCCGTACCATGTCAAGCCCTTCTGGGCATCTTCATTGGAGAATCTCTGTTGGTGCTGTCGTCCTGTGATTGCTTGCATCCTTGGGCCTCCACTCGGTCCTTCCCCTCACAATTTCAGCCCCGTTCTCGAGCTGAAGAAGGTGCCGACACTTGGACCTGCCTTCACTTTCCAGGTGGTCAACAGCAGTGAGTGACTGGAGCACGCTGTCCCTTCCACATTCCCGCCTGTACTCTAGGGTGACAGCCGAGAGCTCTCGGGTCTCCAAGAGCGTTGTCGGAGCACTCTACAAAACGTCAATGAAGTTCAGTTCAAGGAACTTGAAATGCTCCATTTCATTCTTGTAACTTTCTCCATTTTCTTATTTTGACAAGTGCTATATTAGAAGAAGCAATTGATAGGTCGCGATGTGATGGATTCTTTCAGAGTTTGGTCATGGCAGGTCGTGTTTATGCCAAAAGTCAGGCAGGAAAGCATTTCAGGACACTAACCTCAGTTTGAGCTAGGCTATCTTGGCCATTATTAGGATCTCCAATTTTCACGTGTAAATCTTGAGCTTATTTTTTCAGTCACAAATGAATAGACAAAAGCAAGAGAAATCATCATATGTTCAAGACAAAATTACCTCAAGAATCCATCCAATGTACTTTACATTGTTAACGTGCTGATTGACATCTAAGTCATTCCACCTTGGCTGCAGATCATGAACAGAAGCATTTTTTTGTGATGAGAACATAAGATTTCTTACACAAATAAAGGATTTCCTAGTGAATATTTAATGGCTTACAGTTAGACCCTTGCAGATGAAATCTGAAGTGTCCTCATCCAACTTGGGCAATTTCCTGTCATCATCCTCCATGACTGGATCAGAGTCCAGGAAATAAGGCTCTATCTCATCTCGAACTTCTTCTGGCATTTTCGATAATCTTCTCGTTCTTTTATTCATCATGACCCACACGCTGTGAAATATATGTTTTTGGTGATATCAGCTTTCGATAAACACCTCTCAAACAACTGCTATTGCAGAGCAAGATAGAACATATGATCAGAAAAATTCAAGGTAATTATGAGAAAACAAATCCTACCTTGATGCTCTTGACAGAATCTCTCCAGTTTTGCTGTCGCTAATGAGCCAATCACGACGCATACCATTTTTTCCTGACCTGCAGACCCAAGTACTGACTTGGACAGTATCACCCCTGTCACACAGATTACAAGCTATTAGGCCCCACAATTGATAGAGAAATATAGTCGGTCATCTGATTGAGGTAAAACTTCTGAGAACATTACTGACTTTCTAGGTTAACCGTGGATCTTAGAAATACTACAACCAAGTGAACAGAAATTGAAGAAGAACCAAGGCAACAACTATCATTGAAGCACACATAAAAAAATCAAAACAAGCATCTAAGAAAACGAATGACTAAAAAATGGCACTATAACTTACCAAGTAGGGTAGCGATTCACTATGACCTGCATTTTTGTAACAACCCAGATGAGATTCCTTTTATACATCTCTGGAGTACAACCAAAGCCATCATCAAGAAGCCCTGCACTCTTAACATGATTGAGAGCCGTTTCCTGTAAAAAAACATGGAGCAAAGTCATTAAGTTTCAGTAAAAACATAGACAAAAACTTATCCCGTCAAGTTTGTACATAGATGTAGTTCATAAAACAGACTAAATCCTGTAAGAGTTCATATTTACTATCAGAAAAGTTTTCAAGATTTCTATTTTAATGGGTGAATGCTTTGCCACGATTGTAAAAAGCATCAAGAATTCTGCAAGAGGAATGAGTTCTCTGTTTTCATCAAGAAAATGTTCTTATAAAAGTTAGCAGCTCCTTGACCAACACAAGCCGACATACTTCATGAATCATAAAACAAAATGGCATGGTGAAAGGAATGCATCCCTTTCTGTTAAGCTTAATCTCCATTTTGCTTAGCAACATATGAAACATTAACTGCTGCCAAGTACGACTCAGCCACTGCACAATAGCATTTCCAATGAACAAAATACTAAGAGACTAAAATCAGCACCAATAATACCTGCAAATGGTTCATCAGAGTTTCTATGGATGCAGTGCGATCAGCACCTATTTCATACGACCTAATAGAAAAATTCTGCCGCAAGATGAGTCCATCCTGAACAATCCTTCCTAACCCAAATGGGTGCACTAGCATGTCAGGCCTCTTAGGTTTCCAATCAAGCATCATCCACTGCTTCTCTGCCGCCAAGAATACAGTCATAATTGCAGCGAGCAGCATACTCCAATCAGGCAACTGGTTGATAAAAGTTCGAGGGGGAGGGGCCAGTGTATCCTCCTGAGATTTTAGGCTGCCTGACTTTAGACCAACTGAGGAGCCATTTATCTTAGGAGAGGCATGGACATTAGCCTTGACCTGCAAGGCAATGTTTGTGGCCGATTTAGGCTTCAGGGAGCTCAAGCTCGCAGACCCATTCCCAAGCTTTCCAGGTTTTGGGGAGGTGTCTGGGGAAGGGACCAGGAAGAATGCAGAAGCTGCAGCTGTAGTTCCCATGACCTTCACCTGAAAATTAAAGGGTCAATGATCAGAGTCTTATTCAACTGAACCTTCTTCTTTGTTAATAGTTAAATTAAACCCAAAAGGACCTAGGATGACATTTAGGGCATCTCAGAACTCAATTCAGAATGTTCAAGAATTTAAATGGCAAGAGATGGAGGGACACCACCGGAAGGCTTAAAATTTTTTCGTGTGGTTCAAATCGACTGCTGGGAATTTCATGCAAGGAAAATGGTGCGCATAAAATTTGCTGATTAAGTCGGATGAAATTGGAAAAAAGGACCAATTTTCTTCTTCACAGAAAGAAACAGATAAAAACTGGATGGAGAATTCATGTTAAGGATGATGAAAAGAAACCTCAACACAGGGAAAACCAGATATTTGGGGGTTGATTTCATCTTCGTGTTGATAACTTCATTCGTCAGCGTTCATTTCTTTTAGCTTCCCAAAACATTCACCTAAGAAAACAAGCAGAAGGTCATAGAAAGTCAAGATAACAATAATGATAACAATGGAATCTCAGCATCGTCAAGAAATAGTTACAAAACTGAAGCTTCCAGACTGACTTTTCCCCAAAAAGAAATTGAAACTTTGCAGATCTAACAAGAAGATTCCCGTCCAGCTTCCGAAAGACACCGTTCACTAAATATATATATATATATATATATATATATGCGCTCGGCCGCTGAGGAAGCGATAAAAGGGAAGATTTTGCAGATCCCTAGTCCATAGCAATCCGGGAGACTCGAAAATTTCCTATCACATAAGAGATGCTTGAGAAATTGTCGCAGCAATTTCCTTACCTGGAAAGCAGGACAAATGGCGACAGACACAACTCAACGAGCACGAGAAAGGAAGAGGAGAGATTGTCCTGAGAAAACAAGAAAAGAAAAGAGGAGGAGGGTGAGGGCTACAGAATCATTCTGGGGGATCCATCGTCTTCTTTCTTCTTGGAGTTCACGTTCTCGATGCATTCAATGCCCTCCTCCTTTCTCCTTCGCGCTGCTCTCTGCTGCTTCCCGAGCGGTTTCCTACTCTGTTCTCTGCGTCGTTTGTTCTTTCCAACGAATGCGATCCAACCGACAGAAGAGAGAGATGCTTCCCGCGACAGCGAATCCAAAGGGTGGCAGGGACTTCCGGTCTTGATGGCATTTAAATACTTTAAAAAAAATTTGAATTATCTTAATTAATTTAGACTGATACCATAANGGCAGGGACTTCCGGTCTTGATGGCATTTAAATGCTTAAAAAAAATTTTGAATTATCTCAATTAATTTACACTAATACCATAATTTCAATAGATGAAAGTGCTTGGTTGAAAGAGGAACCTTCAGCTCGAGTCAAACGACATAGATGGCTTGTGATCGGTCCGGCCCAGTCTGGTCCCCTAACCTTGTCAAGTTATTTATGGAAGACACCCTTCTCTGGATGATGCCAACTTTCTAGAAGCTTCAGTGAGTGGCATATCCAAATTGAATTCCTCTTAGTGCTACTTGCCTGATATGGTCAATGATTTGAAGCTTCCCCTTCTCCGAGAGACTGACTACTCATGCTCTTATCTGTAAGGCAATTGACATTGGTACATCGCACGCTACCTTCTCGACCAATTCGAATCGAAGTGTATCTTGATTGATGATGTCACTCTTCGAACCGGTTCCTTTCCGGATCGGGGAAGAGATCCGAGTTGAATGTGCAAGTTCACCGAATTCAATCTTATAATTAGATTGAGTTCTTTCAGACATAGTGATATTAATCGACCTAAATCCTTCTACGAGCATTAACAAAGGTCGATCCTGTTTACGTTGTTGCGCTCAACGCTAGCACAAAGACGGTCGGCCATCCCGCCGAGTTCCAGCAGATAATGGAAAGAAAGACACACGCACCGTTGTTGTGGGGGGGTGACAGTTGAACCACAACGACTACTTTCTGTAAAGAAGAGAATCCAAATGAAACCTCTGTACTATTACATTGTTGCTGTCTTTAACTATGTTTTGTTCGCCTAATTACTTCTTTCATTGCTACAATCAAACGATTGGGAGAAGACTAAGTGTTCATTATTGGGGGAAGGAGATCTCGTGCAATGGCACAGATGAAACTAAGCGAAGAACTGCACGATTTACAAACTCGAATCGGCTGAATGGTAAGGCTTTCTCTGGAGCATATATTAATGTCTTTACAGTATAGTCTCTATTCTCTAACAGCTAATAATGAGTCGAGCAAGAATGAACATGAGGAATCCTAACTAAAAACGAAAGAAATCTGAGAGATCATCACAAAACCTACAAAAAGAGCCCCGAGGAGGATCTTTGATGCCGTTCTGCAGTGGGACCTGCTGGTACCAGCCGAGGAGATCATCAAAGGGAACCGGCACTTCTCGTCAGACGGGTCCCGATCCGTCACGATGGCCAGACCCGAGAAATCGCAAGCCCACTCTTTCTGGTTGCTCATCTGGTAGTACATGTTAAATGCGTAGGAGGCGTTCCCTTGCACGGTCAGGTGATTGCAGGAGGAGCCATAGCCAAGAGCCGTGCAGTCAGACAAGCTACAAGCGTAGTCTATGTTGTCGGGCAGTAGATACAGCAGCTCGCTCGCCTGCGGGTTGAGAATGCACCATTTCTTGGCCAAGTAAGGGACCCCTTCTACGGGGACTAGCCCCTTGGCCTCGCCGGAGCCCGATAAGTCAAGCTCATACTTGGGCTTTCCGTCGAGCTCGAAGATCCCCCAGTGCCTCTCGAAGGTCCCTGGAAGCACGCTCTTCGCATCCTCATCAAGCAGGCTGAAAAGATACACGTCAATGATCCCCTTACGAGCCGGCGTCCCGAGCCCGCTCAGTGCGTGATGGATGAGCCCCTGGTTGAACCGCTGGGCATTGCGGAGGTTCGCATTGATGTCGCCATCGGTGGGCCACCCAACTTCCCCAACGAGGATATCCATGTCCGGGTAGCCAGCCCTGGCAAGGGCCGAGACGAGAGTGTCAAGGTTGGCGTCAAACACATTCGTGTAGATCCGGTCACCGTCCCGGAGCGGCTTGGCCAGCCCCTCAAAGAAGGCAAACTCCTCCGGGAAGTAGCCGCCACCGCCGTAGAGGCTGAGGAACGGGTAGATGTTCACCGTGAAGGGCGAGCCGATCTGGTAGAGGAAGTGGATGATCTCGATCGCATCATCCCGGACCTCCGCCCGGAAGTCGCCCGACGAAGGGACCGGGCTCGATTCCGGCGAGTCGTAGATGTCGGCATTGAGCGGCACTGTCAGCTTGATCTCGGCCTCCAGCTCCGCCTTGTGGAGCGCTTCGTATATGTTGCGGAGGGCCGGCAGTGTGTAGCGTATGTAGGTGCCGTTGTAGGTCCGGAGGAACGGTTCATTGCCCACTGCAATGTATCTGCAATGATCACACATAAACTATGAGAACTTTCTAATAATCGAATTATACTTCAATTTTGAGCGCAATTTCATCGACCGTTCCACTTGCAAAGTAACGGAATTTCACATAAAAATAAATAAATAAATAAAAAGATTCATGCACATAAAAATTGGATACCAATATTTAATCAATTTTAAAATTGCTTATTAAATATTAATCTGTCATTCTTATAAGTGTGATAAAATTAAATTTTACACAAATATAGTAATAGAAAATCGAATCTGTTGGATAAATTTTCTCCCATGAGTATGGTATTTACTCGAAAATTTATTCTACTATATATATAGCAAACACATATGAAATTATATGCCATGCTTTATGTCTTAGAAAAAGCCTATGTGAAAATAACATTTTTAAATTTATATATAATCTGTATTGCGTTCTTTGGGTAGGCTTTCAGCTTTCTTGACTAATCGTCAAAAAAGGAAAACAAAAGGCTGATTAAAATATATGATATATATATATATAATTGTGGAGATGAAGTAAAATAAAATTTTTAATCAAGGTTGGTGGAGAATTTATTGAATATTTCATACATATCCTTAAATTTAAATAAAATTTATGTCTGAAAGATAAATTAACTCAAATATGAATTATTGCAGGACCAGAAAATGGTTGAAATTGATACTGGTGTGCCTCATTCAAGTTTTCGTCTTGCAGCCTGGCAGCAGATTAATCAGTAAATGTGGTTCTTAGATTGGTCTGCACTACTTCGGCTCGGTTTCGATTCCTGAATTTGACATGTGGGAAAAACGAATATCCTGGCCGGTACTTCGNCTACTTCGGCTCGGTTTCGATTCCTGAATTTGAAATGTGGAAAAACGAATATCCTGGCCGGTACTTCATCGACCGACCCGGCCATTTCTCCTGCCTCGTCGATCATTCATTTCCCGAAACCGAAAATGGAAAATGAGGAACTGTAGCATTGTAATAATGCAGAGAAGGGTTGGAGGTTTAATACTCTACTCAACTTGATATTGACTCCACCCCAGTACTTGAAGCTGGTGACGTTGGCCTCGACCCAGGAGGCCGCGTAGCTCAGGTCCTCGCTCACCTTCTTCAGCATGTAGTTCGGGACCGCGAGCATGACCTCGATCTCCGTCCCAACCAGGGCCTCCAAGATCCTGCCGTCGGCCTCGAACAGCTTCAGATTCGTGAAGTTGTTCTCCTTCAGCATCCTCACCACCTTCTCGGGGGGGAGCTGGTGGGTCGCCATGGTGCCCCAGTTGACCCCGATTCCCGACGCCACCTCCATGCAGGAGAAGAGCACGAGGGTGATCGCGGGGAAGAGGAGGCTGCGGAGGATCGTTACGAGTGGCGGACGGAGGGAACCTGAGATGGTAATTGCTGCTGTTTTTCTCGCCATTTTCTGTCGAGAGAGAGAGGTGTGGGAAGGATGAGGGAGCTAACTTAGTGTTGTGTTCAAGGAGAGAGATCAAATAAGTTTTGTATGATTTCACAGCTGGCTATTTCCCGGCCGCTTGGTTCTAAAAGAGGGTCGGAGAAGCATACGATGGAACAAGAATATGGAAGGAATCAAAGAGTCTAATTAAAGATCAAACTTAGAATATCTTAATCAAATATTGATAATAATATCATATTATTAATTATACTTTTCTTTGGTAATATTGAGTGCCCCTCGCATCACACTCGAAAAGAGATCCAAGAGCGAATGAAATCCATTACGAGCATTGGGCATGGAGTTTAAGATGAAAGGAAGGCGACCGTGAAGAGTGTCACGACACTCCCGAACGTCGTCATACTCACAACCGGTGTCATGGCATTGTCGACCAAAATGCATTAAGAATGTCGTAACATTCATCGCAGCGCCATGACACTCTGACGAAAATATTAAGATTATGATATTTTGGGATATTTACTTGTTCATTAGTAAGATAGATCTGCTTATAACAATATATATATATATATATGAGATTACAGTATTCTATGTAGGATGATATATNATATATATATATATATATATATATATGAGATTACGGTATTCTATGTAGGATGATATACTGTATTGGAGTACCTAAGTACTTATGTGTTGAGGAGAGTGATTTTGGGAGATTTTTTTTTTATAAATTTCTTGATGACGCGAGAGTGTGAGATCTTCAGAGATCGAGTTCAGAACTCTCTTCTGTGTGGGGGTTGTAACGGAGTTTAAAAACTAGATTGGGATATGTCTGTAAGTTGTAATCCTCTTTTTGATCTAATGGATCATTTGCTAGACGGAGTGAACATTTGTTTTCCTCACGGTAAGATTTTACTGCATGATTATGGTGTTCGGATTTCACCCCTTACCTCTTATGTTCTTCCGTTGGCTTGACGTAGACAAGTCAAGATCACAATTTCCTCCTTCTAAGTCTGAAAGTTGGATGTAAGTTCTCGGGTAGAAACTTTACAGATGAAACAACTTACTACTCGAAAATGGATCGATCAGGATCGGACCAACGCAGTCGTCCCAAGAAAAAAAAAAGGATGCAAGATTAGGATAATTGACCAGCGAGCAGCGTTTGTCTCTCTCACTGGGTAAGAGCACAGGTGTGAAGGCAAACCATGACCCCAGCGAAAGAGCTTTTCTATATTCATACAGAAGACCGACGAGAGGACCAATTATAAGCAATCGCTTGCATGAACCGATTGATCCTTTTCATTTTTTTACTTTTTAAAAAAAAATGAAAATAATCATTTTTCGATTATAAAAAAAAAAGATTACTAGTCTAAAAATATATGCTACTGCATTACGAGGGGAGTATCACCTGTGATGATCAAATGCTGATCTATTAGCACTAGTTAGTTCGAGAATGATGTCACTGTACCGAATGCTTATAATATATGGGGAGAAAGAAAAAAAAAAGAAAACAACACTAGTTTCTCTTTCTTCACAAGCTTTACAGCGTCGATCTACGTGGTCCGTCTGTTGATTCGATCTTCCTCCTCCTTTAGCTGGCCAAAAAGCTCGAATTTCCGTCGTCACAAAAGGAAGATATGTTTGCTGCCTTCGGAGGCACTTGAGTGCAATGCCAACTAAGAAGAATAATGGATAACTCCGCAATTACCATCACAAAAGGGCTCGGCTCAGTACTGTATCACTGTACTAGCGGTGTCGGCAAGGAAAGATCGATGATCATTGATAGATACGGCAAAAGGTCTATCCATAAGGCCGCGGCCGGCGGGCGGCATGTCGGACGACTAACGGCGCTTGCACCGTCTCTCGAGTTTCCTGCGTGCGTAAGGTACGTATCAATCGACGCCAAAACATTCTGGAAGGTTCGGATGCTTTTTTCGGTTAAAAGAGAACAAAACTGGGGGGTTGGTCCCGAGTCAGTTAAGCTGCTTAATTGCCCGGGTAGAAGAAGAGCTTAAGATTGCGGACGAGAGCTTTTGATCAAGATTCATTACATGGGGGCAATGTGTATAGTAGAAAGATGTCTGGATTAAACAACCATATCTGATCCTTTTGCTTTATTTGGCAAGAGGATATGATGTGGCCAAGGAGGATACAAACCCACTTTTTATTTCACTTTTCCATGCCCTCGCACTGAAAAAGAAAGAAAGAGAGAAACAAAACACCAATAATCATCTTAAATTATATCTGAAATCGTTCAAATTCAAGACAGATCGATCTGATCGTGCAATCTTCTATGAGTATGAGCTGAAGGGGAAGAGAGAGTGAAATATATGAAAGCTCATGTTGGTATGTAATAATTATGTTTGTGTGTGTGTGTGTGGAGATGGCGGTGGTGTAGATCCAACGTAAGCGATGAGATGGACAGGAATGCTTAGTCAGCATTTACAAAAGATACGAAAGGGTCCCACGTCAGCAGACGGTTAAGCGTGCAGAGCACCACCACTCCCATCGAACGGTACGAGCTATTGGAGTGTATGTATTATATATACGGCCCGAAAATCAGTGCACATTAGAGCATGGAATAACGGTTCATTATTGAGGATGGGCACACTGACTGGGAACGAGTATCATCCACATCATCTTGCCCCCTGAGTGACACCAAGGAAAGAGGAGTAGGAGGAGGATCATAAAAGAGCAGCGAGAGCTGAAGAACCGAGATATAATATATGTGAAAGATGGTCGATTCGGCACTGAGCGCTATTGCTAACCCGAGAAGTAGACATCCAGAGGACTTGAGTGTATACAAACATAGTCCTCCCAGAGAAGATATACAGCTCTGAGCGATGCTTGAAGCGTATCTATGGCTTGGAAAGGATTCATCAGCAGTGGCGCATCGAAGATTAATGTGTTCATTTATTCGATGGGGCATGCAGGAGAAGTGATCTGTGTGTGCCACCTTCGTTCGAGGGATGATCGATCGCATTGGTAGAAGCAAAGTGACCCGGTTCCTCCACTTTGCACGCTGCTCGGCCCCCCGGTGGAAACAATTACTATCAAAGATGATCCAACTTGCACTGGTAGGTGCAGTAGTGAGTAGAACTCGAGATTCGATCATGGATCACTGCAAATGCGAACCAGCTGAATGACTAACTCAAGGGGACAGGAAACCGCGCTGCAGCATCTAACTGGTCTTAGTTTTAACGCCCGAACTATGAAATTCCAGTTTGGCCAAGATGAAGGTAACATTCTCGAGCAATTGAAAATTGGATCAGATCATTACGAGGGCGAAAACCGTGCTGAAGCAGCCGCTTGAAATTGGAGCTAATCTTCAATGAGATTGGAGACACGAGCCCGAATATACTCCAATGCACACTGCAACAGGATTTCCAGGTGCTTCACTCTACTGAGCCCGGACACCGGCTTCATGGCCAACGGTGGCAGTGGTGGTGATGGAGAAGTGATGAGCTTAGATGTCGACAATGCACACGAGGCAATATCCGAATTGAGCTTGTCATGGCACTGTTTGGCATCTCTTATTTTCTTCTTCTTCTTCTAACTTCTCTTACCTACCGAGTATCGATCAATTTATTATTTTCATCAGGTAACTTATCTAAACGAGGGGTCAGTCTGGAAATCACTACTCTAATTCAGGACTGAGCAGCTGTCTAAAAGTACTATCCGTGCCATCCATGATACATCACGAGCGCTGCCCCGACTGAGCAACTTTCTCGATGAGGCAAGTCTTTAATAGGCGTTCAACAGGGGTAAAGAGAGTCATTCATCACAAGCCTAGGTAAGGCAATTACTATGAGGATCCATGTAGTATTATCAAGAAATGTACAGGCATCTGCAACTATTGCCGATTCATGTGTCCTAAGTTATTTTCAGGAATTCACAGTCGGCCTCTCTCATCACGATTCTGATGCATGAGGGTGTTCATAGCTCTCACATTTGGTACGTTTCCGGCTCCGGAATTCATTCATCCACTCTTCGTCCTTTCCATCCTCCATGCATGACAGGGACATAAACCGTGACCAGAAGCAGTCGATGAATCTCGCAGCTCTGTGATCCACGGCCTCCAGAAGCGGGATATCTGATTGGTCCACCCCCATCCTGCAGACACAAAAAGCAGAATCCGATCTGTCGGCGACAGGACTCAGTCAGACGGGTCGTGATCTTCCCAGCAGAGCAGCATGTGGATGCAGCGGCGGAGGATGTAGAACCGGGTCTTCTGCTGCTTCACCATCAACTGGCACTTCCTCCAAATGCTAGGTCTACTCGGCCGTTTGGATGCTGAGAAGATGCACGCAGTGGCCATGGTGGATGAAAACTGAAGAGCACTGGTTTGGAATTCGGATGAGTCAATGAGCAGGGGGAGGATAAATATATATAAGAGGACTGACGGAGGAGATGTGGGACCCACTACTACCGTGGTGGTCCCAACATGCGGTATTCTCGTAAATTGGAGGGAAAAAACTGCTCGCCATTGAAAAGACAAAAAATGTCCCTCCCTGCCCCTTGGCTCCACTCTTTTCCCCTTGCTATGAAGGGTAAGATGGTCATTGCGCAAGACTCGATAGGTTGGTCAAAGCGACAACGTTTGCTCGGAGGCCATGACAAGGACCGGAGACGGGGAGATACAGCGTCGTGGGGAAGCTTCGTGTAGCCACCGTAGCGGGGTCCACATTGCCTACCACACGTGATATCTCATGTCCTGATTTGATTTTCCCAACGTGCCTCTTTGAATTTTATGTTTTTTTGAATTAATTAATTCATTTATTTGGTGTGTGTGGCAGCCTTCTAGATACTACGCACCCAGAAGACGACGACGACGACGACGAGGAGGAGGCTGTGGGGTTTGCAGCTATCGTCGGTTCAGCCCCACTCCAATTCCAATCTCTTACCAATCAACTTCTCCTACGAGAAAAAAATCGAACTTGACGTCACTCAACGGGTATAGACCTAATAAAATGCAAAAAACTCTATAAAAAAGAGAACCATAGTTTAAAGTCCATTCATCACATATTAAGGATAATATCACTGAGGCTGACAAAAAATTTGGTAGAAGAAATGGAACAAATAAGTCGACAATCTTGTACGCCGACGTGTGAGAAATTGAAAAGTGACTCGCCCTCCATTTCGATTAATTTACTTGATAATGACATTATGAATACAACGGGAAGTCCATCTAGAAGCCACATCCCCGAGAAGGACTCTCCATCTCATATTCAATTCGATCGTCGCTTTGCCCTTTGAGCCATAGGGTGGGTGAAAGACAACAGAAAACCCAAATAAGACCGGTTCTTTTGGTTTGATTCCGATTTTCTGCCGGGATCTGACATGGGGGCATTATGGCTTCGGTCAGAAGCCGATCCTTAGAAGAAAGACCAAGAAAGGCATTAGCTTGTCCATGGATGATCAAGTAAAAATATCAATATCATATCTAATCGAACATAAAAGAATGCGTTGTTTGCCCCCTTGCTAGGAATTTCAGGTAAAGCAACACTTGAACACAAGGGTGTTATACCTTACATCTTGCCAGTCTACAGCCGATAAAAGGTCACCGGAAGCACAAGACCCGTTACGGGTTGGATGTGAACTCAGTGTAGACCTCGGCAAAATATAGACTTACACCGGCTTTAATTGCCAGGTCCATCACATAAGGCAGTTATTCTTATGCTTAACTTCATGGCAGAGGGGGAGAACAGCACTTTTGTTCGGAAAATTCACACAGCCAACTCCTTGATTCCCGGGCTCAGCGCATCAAAAACAGCTTGCACATCGTTTAGGTCAACTTCTTCCAGCGTTGGTGGTTGCCATTTTGGATTCTGCAGGAGAGGAACATCCACATACTCATAAACGAAAGGCCCAGGGAGACATACAAGCCTAAGATGGTGCAATGAAAATTATAGCGTTGTCTCATAGCAGTCATATCAAACGGCGAAATTTGAATCATAGAGTCATAGTAGAGAGAGAGAGAGAGAGAGAACCTGGTCCTTATCCACCAGCACAGCTCGGACGCCTTCAGCAAAGTCAGACCTCAGAGAAGACCTTAGAGCAATTCGGTATTCAGTTTTCATTACACCTTTTAGCTGAAGCCAGAAAAAGTATAAGTCTCTTCTCCAGAAAATATATCACATGGAATTGATTGGGAAATATGAAATGAAGACAATGTATTCACTGGGAACACTCACAGTTGACAGATCACCATCATTCTTCGCAACAGCTGATGCAACTTTTGAGAAATGCTTCTGGGTTAAGCAAAGAGAGAAAGGAGCACCTTTTGAAAGACCTTGCAAGGCCTCATTAGCCCACTCGACCACTGCAGAGGAGAACCAAATAAGTATTACAGGAGATGCTATTCTGGTTGTGGGAAAAGAATGAAGCAATATACACAATATTTTTTAGCCTTCAGCCACTAACCTCTAGCATCAGGACTCGACTGATGCCTCTTAAGCTCTTCAATTGTCTCAATAATTGACTTATTGGCATCAAAGCAAGAAACAATCTGAGGTAGAAGGGATTTCAACTGGGGATCAGATCCAGGTACGCCACTATATCTTGCCAAAAAAGCTCCAATCTCCTCAAAAGGATCTTGCGAACTGCAAAATCATAAGAGAGACTTTCTTTGTGAGATAGTGAATAACAGGAACATGAAATTTTTTACAACGAGCTATTTGTTCTCTCTAAACCCATGAAAATCCACAAGCCCATCAATGTGGAAGTGTACATGTTGGTTGCCTAACCAAGCCTATGTGCCTGAGGGTTATTCAAACCTACAAACTTGTAAAATACTTGCATTAGTACATCCTATTTGCTTAAGCTAACCTTGGGGAAATGGAATTAATCGTATGTGTTGAAGCAAATTATAGATCAGATACCCATGGGCCATAAAGTTATTTACTGAAGAAGTAGATACTCCTCTGACACAAAGGGGCCAGAAAGTCCTTTGCTTAAGTAGATGATCCTCTCTATAATTTAATGTGCTGGTTGGATTTAACACACTCCAGGGAAAAAAACCACTGTTAACTAAATCAGCAAATAGAAAGAAATATCGCAAGGATATACTAATTATGTAGCCTTTCTTTTAGCTTGTTTGACAAGTACACAACATGTAGGAATTGAACCACACTCAAAATAGCACAAATTGTAGCAGTAGTGGGAACGTACAAGGTATTTGACAATAGGGCCTCCTTCAGTGAACCTAAATTGCTAGATGGCACATAATGTGTTCCAAGACCAACATACAGGGCATCAGATGGTGCTGAGATCCTTTTTCCAGTTAATCCAAGATATGAACCTGAAAGAAGTTACATCAAACCATGTAGATTACGACCATACAAGACATTCTACGTAAGACGAGCCGTATCTTTGCGATGTCACTGTGGCTTATAGTTTCCAGGAAGAGAAGATTGCACGGCAAAACATGAACCTTGTTTTCATAAAATCATCAGGAGAAAGAATTTTCCAATAATAAAAGCAACATTTAATACTCCACTTCTTTCATGCCAAATAATCTCTATAAATGCTTTTTGAATAATTGTAGTCCTATACACCGCCTAATCTCTGAAGATGCTTTACAAGCACAAATACAATTCCACTATATCCACTAAATATGATGTTTCTCATTCACTTAGAAACATAATTTACTTCTAAATGACAACACTTACCAACTGACCCTCCTCCTGGACCTTTAGCTGCTATATGTGCAAACCCTACATCAGGAAAAAGGCCAATTCCATTTTCTGGCATCGCGAGCACGGTCCTCTAAATGTGTTTCCACCGGTACAAATGAAAGTTTGGAGAGATCATAAGTTCATAGCAGTTGAAAGCTCGACCATCAGCAGAGAAGATTCATACCTCTGTTATCACTCGAAAGCAACCATGACCAGATAAGCCAATTCCAAAACCCATAGTTATGCCATCCATGAGGCATATATATGGTTTTTTATAATCAGAAATTTTGCATATCAAAGAGTATTCTGCACCAAATACCTGAGACAAATGCAGAATGATAAAGATTCTCACTTGGCATCAAAGACAAGACATCATGCACCACATATTTGAACAAGCAAATACGAAAAATATCATGGACTTGGGAAATGAACCACACCAACTTTCAAGTAAAGACCGATAATAAACAAGCATGAAAATGGAGGATGATTCCTTTGATGGAAATAGTAATACTTCCAAGACAAACCAATTTTTCTAGAATCATCAAATGGTGTGCCTCTGGATAATAACACAAAGAAAAATGTCCTTGAGGAAATTGTTGGCTTTTTTATTTTCTTCCTTAAGCATGCTCTCTTTCAACTCCAATATGCTACCATTTTTCATTCTTTGGATGTTTTTATGCTCGATACCACAATGCTCCATGTAGGAGAATGGACCGAAAAGAGCTCTCAATGAGTCTAAGTACAGCACTAGTGACAAATTGACAATCTTATATTCATACAATTTTGTAGAAAGACTTGCATCTGGTAATGAGATATATTATTGTGTATAGAGCACTTGTTTGTGTGGTGCATGCTGATCAGGATATATATGCATGCAGAAACACACAACAAGACCTCAATCATATCTGCCAGTTGGTTTTTGGTTGTTATCTGCTTCACATCACCACCTGCAGACAAACTAAGACCTGGATTACCATCTAATAGGCTCTAAATAGTTCACGTCTGGTGAAACCAGCTTAACAATAACAATAACAATAAAGAAAAGAGATAGACACCTAACAAATAGTAGATATAAAACTAAGACCCGGGTTATCAACTTTCAGGCTCTATATAGTTCATATTGATGAAACCAACCAGTTGACCATAACGTAAAGAAATATATGCATAACTGAAACATATAGAAAAATCCTCACAAATTACAAAAAGATAAGCCTACTAATGGCCTGGTCATGCATAATCCAGAGCCAAATAATAAATCATGCATGTAATGGCCATCTAAAACAAGCAATACTAAGGAACCTTCTCCACAAGTGGTGTGTTTTTGTCCTTTAGGATCTCGGAAACAACACCCTTAATATCCATTCCTGCATTAGCCATGAAGGTCATCCTCAAAAACTTACCAAATGCTAAAAGGAAATCACAGCTTCAAGAGAAAAAGATCATGGTGATGCCAAACAGCTTACAATGTAATATCAATGCGAGAGACATCAGAATCTATCCTAAATTCAGAGCAAACAATCAATTTTCTTTGCATTACCAGCACAGAAGGCACGGGCTGAGCTGCTCTCTACCAGAACACACTTAATATTTGGGTCGGAGTCCCATTGGTCAAGAAGACTCTTGTACTTGGTGTCCATATCTGCATCATCATTGAGGCTCCAGTTTAGCTTACATAAGCATGGCATGTCGTAGTAAAGTGTCTCCATGTCCAGCCATACAGAAAATTTTAGGATAATTGCAGCACACATCATCATCTAGACCATTTTCTTTTTCTGACAAGCTAGTATCCAATAGCTGCTTGATGCCCAAATAATAAGAAGTCTTTGATCTGCTATAGTTTGCGTTTTAAATTAGATCAAACAAGTCTAATTAATCAAAGTACACAACTGACAAGTTTTTTTTCAAGGCACTAGTAGCGCATGCTCTCCAGTGAGTTATTATTATTAAATAAAGAAATGTGAAGAATTCCAAACAATGTAGGACTATCCGATAGTGGAGGATTTTCCATATATAATTGACTGTTGGAAAATTCAGAACTTTCAGGAGCCTGTTTTCATCTGGAACCATTTAACATCAAGTAACATGAAACGAACAGGCAAAAGATACTCTAAATTGAGCAAGAACGAACTTATGAAAATGAAAGCCCGGGATAGTATCAAAGATCAAGCGTTTATAATTTAACTGCAAAGGAGCTCTTAATTAAACAGAAAATTGAGAAACATCCCTACTAAAACCAAAAGAGAAAACTCCCCATATGCCCGGAGATTTGCGCTTGAGCAAGAAGAAGCAGAATTACCCAAATTCATGGCGTTGAGGGCCTTGGGGCGATCGAGAGTGATGACAGCGAGGCCGTTCGGGTGGACGGAACCCTTAACGAACTCCTCGGCCGCTGCAGCCATGGTCGCGAGGTTCCGGCGGAGGAGGGAGGTCCCAAGCGGACGATAGGAGGAGGAGGAGCTGCGGTTGAAGAGTAGAGCAGACGATTTACAGACCAAGAAAGAAGCTCCGAGAATGCTCCTCATCGTGGATTCCAATTATTATGGAAATCTGATCGGTGGGACACACGTAACGCAGCGCGATGAAGATTGAAGATCACACGCTAAGTTGCTGTGAGTCTGAGACCTGAAAGTCACGCTAACTTTCATCCAATCCCTGCAAGCCGATCACGTGCCCCAAGGAAACTGGGCTCCGAGCCCGAGGCCTAGTTTGGAGCCCCGAATTTAATTACGGGCCCAACGGGAACCCAAAATATCCAGATTCCTGCATGTGGTTCGCATTCGGGTTAGAGATGTCTATGACCGTAGGCTTCGTTTCTAACCGATCCAACAACTAACATGTATTTTAATACAAATTATTTACCAATCACATTGTGAAATTATAAATCTTGTGAGCCCCGGTAAGAATAAACATTACCAAACATATCATAGTATAATGTCAGCTTCCTCGTGGGATCCGTATGATGATAACCAGCTACGTTTCTTTGACGTTGCTGACTGATTTTGGAAGTGGGGTTTTGTCAATGGTTTATCGTGGAGGACAACCTAATTGCCCATAATCTGTGGGCAGGTCGCATGCTGGCATGTTAAACCGAACCGGCCCTAATCCGGATCATAAGAACATGGAACCGGTCCAGACTACTGCAAACCCGAAGTGGAACCAGTCTTGTGCGGGCTGAGGGGCGGTTCTGTGCCGGGTCATGGAAATAGACCCATGGAACCGGAATCAGCGTGGTCCATTTACCTAATTGACCCAGCATGAAATCGACATGAAGCATGATGAACCATGGTAATTCGACCGTTCTTAGGGTTTTTAATTAAATACAAATTGTAAATTTTGGAAAATTTTATGGGACACTATGAACCGACCCTGCTTTGTTATAGTTACGGGGCGGTTCAGAAATTCCTGAATCGTAAACCAGCGCTGGTTCGGCCGTTTTACATCGCTAGTAAAGCACCCATTTTAAAAAAAACGGAGAATCTTCTTCCACCGACAANTTGGCCGTTTTACATCGCTAGTAAAACACCCATTTAAAAAAAAACGGAGAATCTTCTTCCACCGACAAAATCCAGAAAACACAATACATACATAAAGAAAGCCCAAAACTAAGAGAATTGTATAACAAACAGACTCGAGACGTTCCAACCACTTCACATAACACACAAAATACCATATTGATCCATAGGCATAGGCTTAGATAGAGTAGAAAATAGAAGAGAAATAAAGAAGTATGAAAATACAATAAGTGTTCAAGCTCACTATTGCTTGAGCTTAGATAGACCGGCTTCACCGTACTAGATTCCCTGTTCTCCCCCTTGTCTTATTTGATTTTTGACCCCTCGTTAATTTCTCCTATTGTACATGACCATTACCAAACAAAAACTACAAAGATACTGGAATATTCAGTGCGCCGGCCCTAACCAACAGCTCAACCGGTGCCGCTCCCGGTAGGTCCCACGGCCATGTCGGAGGCCGCCCCCAGCAGGCTGCGCAGCACGGCTACAAGCTGGCCAGCTGCAGTCAACTGCGGGAAATGACCGTCGATCTCCATTATGTCCACAGTCGAATTCCTGATCCGTCCCTGCATGTAGGTTGCAACCGAGCTCGGGGATGCGCCGTCGTTCCTGGTATGTAAGATGTGGCAGGGGACTGATACTTCGTCGAGGATGTGCCTGTAGTCGGAGTGGAACACGGCCTTGGCCAGGGGAATTGCGACCTCGGGACGCATGCTCTGGTAACACTTCCCCATTTTATCAATCAACGCCGGGTGCTTCGGGTCCATGATAAGCGCGGGAAAGCCTGAGGCCCAAGCAGCGTAGTCGGATTCCATACTGGAGATCATCAGCTTCACATCCGACGCTCCGAACCCACCTTCGTAGTCGTCTGTATTCACATACCTGCGGGAGAGAGAACCGTCATTTATAACCATAGCAAGATATACGTATGTATGCATGTGTATACATATATGTGGTTGGGATGTGTTGATTTTGCGGATAACAGGGTAAAGTTACATGGGAGAAGCGCAGAGGAGGATGAGCCTCTGAAACAGCTCGGGCCTCTCGATGGAGGCGAGACACCCGACCATCCCGGACATGGAGTGCCCCATATATATCACAGACTTCACCGCCATCTCGTCGAGAAGCGTCACGAGGTCCGAGGCAAATCCTTCGTAGGAAGTGTGCCTGGCGGGGTCATAGAGGCCCCGGTCCTCGATCGCACCCGAGAAGGCCCAGTCGAAAACGAGGACCCGGTAGTTCGACTCGACAAGCAACGGGATAAGCTCGTCCCAGATGGACTGGTCCGTCCCGAACCCATGGGCCAAGACCACGGTGTCGCGGCCCGAGCCTAGGATCTTCGTGTTCATGGAGGCTGCCAGAGGTTTGCCATCGGACACCATTTTTTATCAGGATAGGATGAGAATGTGGGAGGAGGAGGAGGAGGACGACGACGACGAAGGAGGAGGAGGAGAGGAGCTGTGTGGATGAAGAGCAATGGGCAGCACAATCCCTTCTTTTATAATATAGTAACTGAACAGTTGATGAGAGAGGGGCCATGGCCATGGAAGCTTTTGATAATCAATGCACTGTCTCGTCTGGTTGAGAGGGGTCCTACTGCCGTAGATGCAGTGGCAAATTACCGGTTAAAATCTTGTAAATATAGAATATTCATAACCAAGATAATGTTGAATGTTAATGGATCCATTTCGGTCAAATTTCAACAAAATGTGCACCCCATTGGACATTTGAATACCAAGCGTGGATCCTATACTAGAGATCCTGTGGTTCCTCCTGGATCCTATGTTTTGTCTATCACAGACTTGGAAACATAAGTGTGGCTGCACGTTAATATACGAACACTTCACGTCTGTAACATCGTACGGCGCTCCTTCGTCACTCGTCCCGACTGTATGAATCTAGCGCTCAGGGAACGCGAGCGTGGATATTTAGGAAAAAGCTGGAGGAGCGCGCCAATTTGTGCGGTAGATGGAATATCATATCTATTTACATAAAATAAGATAAAATAAGAAAATAAATAAAAAGATATTTAAAATTTAATTAAAAAAATTTAATATATAACTTTTTAATGATTAAATAAAATCTATTATAATTATACTTATCTAATTTTTTGATATAACACTTTTTACTTTATACGTGCGATCCATAGTGTCATTCAATGTGGTCCACATGCACGTAGCACGTGGCAGTGCAACCATCCACAGGTTGAACGTGCTTCGAATTTAATGTTAATTTAATTTGGCCATGTTGGTCGATTGCCTTTTTGGTCATTTCCGGGGTCATTGTCGGATACGTTTCTGTCAATATGAATATTCACTTGCTTCGCTAAGCGATGATTCTTACAAGCAACAATAATACACTATATTACCTGCCTTGACGCAAATACACGTGCCGTTGATTATCTTGCCAATGAATCTTTTTTATTCCACCCTATCCGAAATTTCAAGATTTATTTATCAATTAAATTAATATATTAGGAATGAAGTTATTTTATATGAAATAAAATATATTTCAAATTATTTTAATTTATTTATTTTAGTATCTCAAATTATTCATATCTTATTAATCCTCTTATAAATGCTTTCTTAAAAAAAAAAAACTTGTAATTGCTCGAGTTGGCATGAGAGATGTTTGTCGATATTCACATGCGATTTAGCGAATGCTGAATGTGAAGAGGCTTTTCGGGGAGGAATATGTCAATATTGGAACAATAGAGAGAATATTAAAATGCCCGTGCACAAGGACTCGACGCACACATATCGAGAAGCGGTCCAAGAAATGCGAGTATTAAGGAGATTATTATGTGATCTTTAGGGTGCTATAACATGCACTTAATTTAATTTTATTCCTAATTTTGTTCCAAGTAATCGTGAAAATATGTTATTTATCATCTATACCCAGACAAGGCAATCCCCCTTCCCTAAAATAACAATTATTTATTTATTTATTTATAGATTCCATGTCATTAGGAGGCTTATTCGTCACATGGGTCGACAGCTCTTCGGTTACCGGAGCAATAATATTATTAACCATGAATAAACCGTATATAAATACCAAGTACAAAATTCGAAAGATTCATAATGGCAAAGGAAGATGAGGAATCTTATCTGTAATAATTAAAATAATAATCCCATAATTTTAATTTAAAACTAATATGTCAATAAAAAATATTATATTTTTTTAATTAGACTGATTCAATAATTAAATTATAAATTAAAAAAATTGGACAGAGATGTGTTTCGTTAGTATCAAACCCTAGAAATCAGCGCAGACAAATTATAAAAAGGCCTTTCTCTATAATATATATATATATATAAAGGCATTATCTCTACCAATGGCAATGTGTGGATGAGTATATGAACACCCAGACTTTCCCCCACAGGTTTGGCCCCAGACCCGTCCCTCCCCATGACTTGCGCCCTGACCCGTGAGGGCGGGTCCGACCTGCTTGCCCCCCGTTTATATATAAAAATTAATTAATTAAAATTATATTAAGTATATTACTTAAGACGTATTACAAATATAATATATGCATGTTCTATAATATGTAATATTATTGTATCATATATATTATACAACAGGGAGGGTCGGGGCGGGTCAGTAGATACACTCAGGACATTCTTAACTTGCATATGGGTCAAGGAAAGACCCACCCGGTTCTTAGTATGGGTCGGGTCTGGCTGGTTATCTCCTTCACCGCATGGATAAAAGTCATTGTGCAATACAACCACATTTTGAATTGGGCATAACCCATATGACTTTTACGTGATATTCGGTAGGGAAAATTGAAAGTGCCACAACACAGGACATGTATGGTAACGAGGATAAGATCGAGTTATTGCAATATTAAAATTATATATATATAAATTAATTTAAATTTAAATTTATATAGTTTGATATGATATTATATATAGATATTTTTTAATGATCAAAATATGAATAACTCTGAACACGGTCATGACTGATTAGTCGCATGGAGTGGGTGGACCGCGCACTTAAAAATAAATAAATAAATAATTTAAGAAATTTTGGCACCAAAAGGCCCCTTTTGTCCCTTTCTGTTCATTATTACGTCCCTATCTTTAAAATAGTAGCGCTTGACTATTATAATAATTTGATTTTTATTTTTAAGTAAAAAATTAAAAATTTATAAATTTCGAAATTTTATATTTTTAATGCATCGGACAAATTTAAGTATGAAGGGGGAAGAAGGAGAAGGTTGGAGATAAGTCCAAAGTCGAGCTTTTCCAGTATTCAAGGGTGTGGGGGCCACCACGTACAGCCATCAGGAGTGGGCGGCCATCCGTTGATTTTCGTGTATTTAATATTCTAAAAGGGACGTACAACCCACGATGAGCTACCAGCCGTGACTCCACGTTTGCCTTTTCAAGTTTGAGCGGGTGAGATCCGAGGCAAGATTGGATGAATTGTTCCTTATAAAGTGGATTGGTTTAATTCGATTCTCAATTGATTGAGTCGAGTCCGGTGTCCAAAAAAGGGAAGTGGGGGTAATTAGATCCTTACGGTTCGGTCCTCTGTTCATCCATTTAGGTCTCGAGTTGAATCACTCGTGATGTCACGGTGATCTTGAAGTGACTCCCCGAGGACAAGCACGCGAATTCATGGCAAAAACGTGGCACGTCGATTGGATATTCTTTGGCTGTTTTTTTTCCTCTGAATGCTCTGCGGGCTCGTCAAAAAGTGGAGAACTCAGAAATCAAAGCTGCAATTCAAGCAAGAGCAGCATTATTTTTCAGGATGTTGACGTGAGAGAGCGAATTGATGGGCCGGCCAACTAATTTTTTTTCTCCGTACCTTTTCGTCTGCCCCACATTCATATGCCACTTTGGTTTCTGACTAATGCGGTTTTACTAATTACGTTGAATCAATGAGATACAGATAAAAAATTATCAGTTATAAACTTTCTACACCACTCATTTCTACCACGGACAACATTAATCTGGACCACTCATTTCTACCAAAATCTCCGGTGTGTTTTCCATTAGGCCAGTTACCTTACCTTACCTTACCGGCCTCTCTCGATCCGACCTCTCTACGATCTTCCCAGGTTCATTCTTCAGCTCAGCTTTTTCTCAGAACGCAAGCGCGAAATCATCACTCGTGGCACATCTCTTCTCCCAACGTGTCTGGTTCGAGTGCCGCAGATGGNCTTCTCTCCCCCAACGTGTCTGGTTCGAGTGCCGCAGATGGGGAAATAAAGAAATCACTTCATGAGAGATCTACCTATGGGTGAATCGTTTGTGGCTGTAACATATCACCTTGCTGGCCTCCAGATCACCTCTCTGCTCGATCTTGAAAGACCTCACGTTACGTTTCGACATGGTGAGTTGCTTTTTGACTAATTATCGACAGGACAAGCCGAAAAGATTGCCCGGTGGAGTCGCTGTCAGGACTATGGAAAAAACGAAGTTATAAAATATGGTCTGGTGGGGTTATTATTTTAAATATAATATGTGATAATTTAAATTATATATATAAAAATTCTCTGCATTTAATTTGTTTCTTATAATCTTCTCCTATCATCTTAGTTTGGGAACTATCCACCCGATTTATGGTGATCGGCTTTATCCTCTACTGACTTGATTTAGAAGTCCATTGTATGAGATGATTCATATTCCAATCAGATTAACTGCTGAATTGGGAGGGAGAGAGTTTGGAATTTCCATATTCCAACCACCAGTGCTTCAGAGTCAGAAAGTCCAAATGGGCTATGGAAGAGGAAAAATGAGTCCTTTTGTCTCTGAGATGAGTCACACTGACCAGAAGAATCAGCTAAGAGTTCTGAATCCTCCCCTGTTTCCTCTCGGATGGTTCTCTCCGAAGGAGCCCCCGGGACATTGGCAGAGCCGTGGAATTGGCGTAATGGAATTTGCTGATATCGAGATGGCCTCACTGTAATTTATAGGCTCAATATCGACCAAAAAAGGGGGTTATCTGAAGAACGTTGACGAGCCGCTCTACTGACCGTAGCTAGCAATCTGCATTCAGAAACAAATCGGAAGTCGATTTCACAGATCAAAAGGGAAGATATGGTCCAAGAAAGCTCTTCCAGCACCCGATCATGGAACAGGACAGACAGATGATCTGCTTCGGATTTTCCATTCCATATATGATATGATCTCAAGAAACCTTCCACTACTAGGGATAGCTCGATCGAGTCTATTTATATGTTCGAACAGATGCAAGAAATACATTCGAAGTCTGCTTCGGATTGCCTTTGCAGACATATCGTATGTCACAGCCGTGGATTGAAAAGGGGGAGGAGGGGAAGAATAGGAGTGTGATGCGGTCTCATCTGCTCAGCAGAAAAGTCGGTTTCATTTGTGACGGTCTCCAATCAATCAATAATATGTCTGTTTGTGGGTTCTAGAAGGAAACAACTTTCAATTGGACGTTACCGGATCTGTGCAAGACAGTGCACGAAAAAGTTCAAACCCGGCATACTGTGGGCTGGATATCAACCGTTCCTGGTGACATATCGATGTGTATCGAGGCAACCGAGCTCTCTGCTGCTCGGCACATTTGATCAAATCCCAAAGACTATAAGTTGTCCCAAAAGTTCAAATATGGCAAGGGTTTTGTTACCTTTGGGCAGTTGTTAGAAGCTGGTTGATGACCCCTGAAACCATCGGGGCCCTCATTGCTGCTCGGCTTTGTCCCACGAACCCAAACCAGACAAGCTTCATTCCCAAGTACTCCGTGGGAGGAAATGGAATCCGTTGTTGGTAAGCTTGGTCCATACAAATCTGACATCAGCAGCGAAGATACCAACTCAAGCCCCCCACATTCCTGCCAAGTTTAAGCAAGATTTCCAGCCACGGTTGATTTTCCTAAGTCTACATGAATGGTTCTGACACACAACGGTCATGACAAAATGGAACTCGAAAACTGCTATGATGCTCGAAATCTGCTGCTGTAGACCCGCTGGAAGCTGACCTGCGACAACGCGTTTAGCAGGTTGAGAAGACATTGTCTTGTCCCTCGAACATTATTCACCCCCAGGAACCGCTGCAACTGCTCCATTTGCCTGCTGCTCAATCTGTCGCACAGTTCTATGTCAGCGGACCAATGGAAAGGCCTCATCTCCCTTCTGTCAATCGCACATATATCTAAAATGCAATTTAAATAAAAAAAAAGCATCAAATAGTTTATGTGTAGAAGCCATGCCCACGTTCATCTTCAGAAAATAAATAGATGGTCGGACTTTCGACTGTCGAGCATGGTCTCTTTCAGTGCAAAAGCTATAGTTGCATCCCCAATAAATGATTAACACCAGCCAAGCTGATTTGAAAGCTTAAATTGTCAGATGAAGATCTCGAGGCTGAGAGCAAGGCCTAACAATATATAATGATAATAAAACAAGCAGCCATGCAAATTCAAACTCATACATACCATGTTCTGTGAGCCTCAAGTTTTGGCCCCATGCAGCAGAGTCCCACTGCAAAGTACCATCCATCCAGCCAGCAGGGGTTTATCGTGTACATGGATTATTTAAAGTGGCCCATGACAGTGTTGCCACTCGGCAGCTTGGTGAGTAATTGTCAGTGACCTCTCTCAAGTTATTATTGGTCTGGATTTAAAAACCGTTTCAACAATTTTCTTAGTTATTTGAATCGCAAGGTGATAAATTCAAAAGGCTTTGTCTTCTTAACAAGAACAGTCTTTCTTCACCCTACTTTATCCGTAAGTCCACTGACGACAGATTCACTAGGAGTACAACGAGTAAGTAGATGATATGTCGGATAACTCGAGCTGAGGAACCAGGAGCATATTTGCAGAGGATCTCTACTGAGATAGGGATATTGCACTTATTGGTATTTCGGATAATGAGTAGTGAACCCCTTTTTTCGATGGACACCAATAAACGTAACCTAGTACACCATCATTCACAAACAATCCAAAACTCAGAGCAACAAAGAACCGATACCATGCTGATCAACCTGCCTGCGATGCATGCAACACTTAATTCATTAAGTGGATTGTAGAGACTTAGAGACAAATGACATGTAATTGGTTCTGCATACTTAGCATGGTATCAGAATGAGGAAGGGATCGAAATGAAACATGTCTTGGAAGAAAAGAGGGGAAGAAGCTTAATGACGAAGACCTTGCAACAAATGAGTCGTAGACAATGCTGTTCTCAATTTCCTACAGCTTCGAATCAAATCAGCCTAGTTGATAGGCAAATGTCAGCTAGCAACTACAATCCTAGACCACAAATTAGAAGCAACCCATCTTGCCAGAAATAATCAGACTTGTTTGCAGAATCAGTTGGCCGAGCCTCTTAGCCACCAAATGGAATCTTTGTAGTAGCTACAGGTGAATCGCCTCATTAGAGGTAACCAAGGCAAAAGAATGTCTTACCAATAAATCTGCCCCTTACTAGGCACCAAAATTAGTCCCATATCTTCTAGCAGAGCCCATCCTGACTGCCTTTGCTGGACAAAATATCTGAGAATGAGTCAACAAGCTGCCCTGCCAGGATTACCGGGTCATCGAGCATGGTCTGAATAAATGTGTTGACAACCCTGCGCTCCTGTTTGTTTGATCGGAGGCTGAACCATGTCAGAAATTTGAGCCTGAACTCCTGATTGACGTGACCTTCGCACTCCAGCCACCTGATGATCTTCACGCAGTACTCAAAGTTCTCATCCAAAGATCCAGAAGTGTCTGAGTTGTTAAAGGGAGAACCGTTTATCAGAGTGCTGTCACATGACCCCGCTAAATTGTTTTTCTCAGCTTCATGGGAAGCTGTGTCATCTTCTGTCCCAGTAGCCCGTTCTAGAGTACACCCATTGTCTTCATCCCTGGAAGACTCCAAGGGGGGAGTGAATTCTTCATTCAAATCGGGCAATGCCAAGGGCAACTGATCTCGCAATGTATTCTCCGGCCCCTCTTTGGTCAACTCACAGCATTCTGCTTCAATGTGGCCTGGATCATGGGCCCATGCTACATCAAGAACCCTTCCTAGATCTCGAATTCTGAATCCAGAGGAATCGGCCAAGTTTTTGGGCCCAGTCATAAGGTTTGAAGACCTAGGAATAGATGATTTCGGATTCCTCTGAATGATCTCAACACTCTTTGTGAAGCACTTGGCTTCAGAATGACCCAAATCAGCATTTTCAGTGTAAGCTATGACCTGAAATGTGTACTCTGTGCAGGGCTGCAAGTTTGATATCCGGATTCTTCTCTTGTCTCTAGGGAAAACGCACAGAGGCTCTTCTCCTTGAATCTCTTCCCCACTTCGATGGTACCAGAGCTTGTAACCCTTAACATCAATGATCAATTCTATCGGCAATTCAAGTAGAATAATCGTAATTGAGGATGAAGTGACTTCCTCAAACAAGAACTTGCAAGCAGCTGGAAGCGAATCCTCTACAGCAAATAGAGAAAAATTGTATAAACAAATAACTTTAAGAAAACAAATAAATAATTAATTAAGATAAAGTATTCAATGCGGGTCTTCCAACCTCTCTGCTTCAAATTTCCATTGGAAAGAGAATCCAACCACTGATCCGCTCTCTCAATAGCAAGAGAGCAGAATTCCTGCACTTCACCTGCAACAGACAGTCTGCTTACAATTCCACGAGCCATTTTTGCCGAAGTGCCATCCACAGGGCCTACTTCAGTTTCTAATTTTGCCTTTGCATCCTTTATGGTTTCGTGGATTTCTTTGAAACGTGAAGTCCCATCCAAAAGCCTAAAGCTCAAGTATATTCTGTAGCAAAGGACATCGACTCGGCGAGCATCCTTTGCAATATGAAGTTGCTTCTTCACATTCCTGCCATTGACACTAAACTGTGAGCTATTGATGGTTATCACAGAAAAAATTTGATTTCAAGGTTGAATCAAAGTGGTTTTATCATCTTCATCACCATGCAATTTTCTTAGAGCGCTGTTATTTTGAAATATTGCCAAAAAAAGAAGTCAACATCACAATGCCAATATCGATCCAATTATCCAGAAAACTTGTTATTTCAAATCATATGCTATAGCTCCTTTATTCTATGCTATGAGAAGCAGATATCCTATCCTCTACAAGACAAAATTGGCAACATCCCGGGACATGAAATGAAATACTTGTACAGTTATATGAAAAGAATAGCACAAAAGAAATTTCTTTAGCTAAAAAATGTAAAGAATTATGTGGGTCCATAGTTTTCCAAAACCAAACCATGTCAAGTGAGATGGAGAGATACCCGATTATTCCAGAAACTTTACCACAGGAAGCACAACAATAACTACCATCAAGCCGCATCAGTTGCCCAAGATCAACCACCCCAACCTTTTCGAGCTGAAGGGCACACTCAATGTGACAGGAAAGTCCGCAGGAATCGTTGCTGCCAGATTCTGATGAGCAGACCAGCCAAAGACTAGGATCCTTATTGTCATCGAATAAATGACAAATGCAACAAGAGCATCTCTTACAGAAGGCATCATCTATGGATAGAACAGCTCTGCAGGCAGAATTTTTGCAGATCCAAGACTTGGAGCACCCAAAATCCAAAGAGATCTCAGGGGTCGGTGGGAATCTGATAGGAGTTTCCCCCTTTCTATTTTGCTTCTTTGCAGATGGTTGATTACTAGGACAGTTGGAAGCTTTTCTAGATTCCTTCTTGGCTGTTCTAACAGTTGTCTTGAGAGGTTCTTTCATATTGCTTTATGAAGAGACCAAGTATTTTTTAACCTTATCCAAGCAAGCTCATAGAAGTTCCCTGCCAGATTTCAGAAACTCCTGCAGGAGTTTTGAATTTCTTGAGGCATCGTCTGAATGACCATTTTTATCTGGTGTACTTTGTGCACTTGATTAAAGGCTTTGAATAACAGAAACTGGATTCAAATAAAAATCTATGCATCAGGCATTTCACAAATATACACTATACAGGAATTAACTTGTAATAATCAAGTAAGAGAGAAACTATAAATAAAGATGCTAACCTGATATCCAAGTATTAAAGTAACCAACAATATAAAAACGGGGCCATGTGAAGAATAGACCATGAATTAAAACATTTTTCAATATGGCTGAAATTATAACCATGCAGGACCTGCTTACAGCATATATTGGATTTAAACAATCTTCAAAAATTTGAACTTATGCTGTCATTCAAGAGCATACTTTTCACTCAATCAGATACTTTTCATGGGGGAAGCTATACGCATAACCTTAAGTGAGCCTGTGTAACTTATACTGAAAAGTAAACTATATAAAACCACCAAATTTAATGACTATGCAGCTATAGCAAGGCCATGCTCCTATCGATTTTAGTATATATCACCTCAAAGATTGTGAGGAACCAGCTTGAGACCCAATTGACACATTCCTGTGATATCAAAACAGTATTGAATGATGGATAAGTGCCTCCCACTTCATTAAAATTTATTTCATAGGTCTCAAAGTTTACTTGGAACACATTCAAAGATTAGCACTCTATCAGCCTTTGCTTTATATAATGAGCTTACAATCTTAGTTTTTCATCAATTACTTCTTAGCTCCAAATATTTTCCAAGAACAAGCACTGGGTCCAAAATGCCAGTTCACACTCTCTTTTCATAGATGGTGTTGAAGACTAGCTCTAAAGTTCCAAGCTGTTACTACCAATCTTGCAAGTTGCCAAAGTGGTATAAAATACACCATAGCATGCACCTGCAAAATTAACATGATAATTTATATCCTATGTGAAAGTATCCCACCCACAGTATGATACTAATATGTGATATAATTCTACTCCATTAACTTTGAACTTGCCATAATCACCTATGTGAATGGAAACACGCAGATAAAGTGAAGACCTTATCTTTGCAAAAGAACCTGTCTTCCCGATCCATATTGTATGAAATAATGGTTATATATAAGTCAGTCCCACCCTCAGGAAAAGACAATTAAAGTATGATGTTCCTGAGGTGACCATAAAAACAGAAATTATGACACCACAAAAGTCTTGCTAATGCTAATACCATTGCAAACCATCTGATCTGAAACTTGGATGTGGTGGAAAAGTATTGTTTTATACAGGAGAAGTATAAACTTCAAGCTTCCAATTCTTGATTAAGTTGCCAACTTCCACTGAATTGGAAAGCAAAGGAAAAAAGAACAACAAACAAGAAGAAGAGAAAGCGGAAAGAGGATGGCACAAAATCTCAAGTCCAAAGGCTATCACTCCATTTTTGTTTAATAACTTTGACTCACAATGCAGCTCAGATAATTGATTATTCGAGCAACAACACGATAACTACTGCACGAAGATACAAGCTCAACAGAAGAAACTCCACCACACGCAGCAACGCTTCTGAAAAGTGGCCTGAGACAACAACTGCATTACAATCTCAACCTACAGTAAAGCACTTTCTAGCTATATATAGCACCGCTCTAACCCAGAATCTAGAAGACATAACTCAACACTTCTGGAACATCCACAATTCAACGACGAAGCACGCACGAAATCAATATGGGACACGATAGATTTGACCGACATCATGCTCCAGAATTTCATATTAGCGGCCAAACGAAACGATGCAATATGTGGAAGCAACTGTCTACTCTCACGTTCAATAGGAGCAACAAAATTCAGAGAGACAGAACAAATGAAGCAGCAGCGAACAGAAAATAATCGAGAGGCGCAAGATTGGGGGAGAGGGAGAGGAGACGGATCTAAACAGAGAAAACGAAAGATCAGAAGCACCGAAAGCAGAAGAAGTCGACCCAGAAGAGAAAGGGACTCATCGGACTCGTACCCGAGATGAGATGCACAAAGCTCGGGGCTTTGGTTCCGGCAGGTCATCAATGGATGAACCCAGGGAGAGGTAGAGGTAGAGAGAGAGAGAGAGAGAGAGAGAGAGAGAGAGAAGACTTCCTTGCGTGTCTTCTCTACGTTAGTTGGCCTCCCACAGAGAGAGGGGGCGAGGGGGACCTGTTCTGTTCTGTTCGGGTTTCAGCGTTCAGATTCACAGGAATCACACGCGCGTGCTGAGCGCGTTGGTTGAGTTTAGGGTTGTTCTCAGATTTACTCCCCAGAGTTTGCTCATTGTCTCAATGCGGCTCCCTTCGGCATTAGCGCACCAAAATCGATCGACATCTAGCCAGAAGAAAGCATTTTCATATGCACGTAGCCGAGTGAGACAAAAAATTAAATAAAATTGAACATAATTAGTAAAATTGTAGAATAACCCACACATAAGCTTCCAAAGAGATCAAGAGGGTGACAATGTCCTCTTAAAGTCCTTATATTTGTCCATAGATGTTATCATTCTCTTGATGATCACGAGTGGCCATTCAAGTAACAGCTGTAAATGATATGGTGGGGACATTAGGCACCACTTGCTTTAGCAAATGTACTAAAAAGGCGTGAGAAATGACTCTTTGATTGACTTCGATCCGATTACATAGAAAAATTATATAATAAGTAATAATTTCCCTTTCATAAATAGAGGCTAATGATAAACTTCTTGTGCTCCTAGCCAAAATTGCTCGAGGAAAGTAGGTCATCTTAATGTTACTATTTTGGAATGGAATAATAAATTTAACTTATGAAATTCGGTAGACAAAAGCTGGAGAGAATTTCCGGATGATTTTCGAAATTCACATGGCCCAAGGGGCTCGTTTTCGCCAGCGATCTTCGGGCCTGCAGTTAGGAAATATATCAAAGTTTGAGGAGGCAAATTGCAAAAATGAGAAGCAGAGGCCAGGAGAGTAAAAAGGTCACAAGTCGAGGGAGCATATGGGAATTAAGTTGTTGACGCTTTTACCGGCGGTGTCGAGCATGAGAAAAGTACGCTGAAGCACTATCTCGTGCTCTGAGTGGTACGTGGCGACATGCAATTCTCAGGGCGCGTGAATGCTGAATTAAATATTTTTCGACTTTAATTACACCATAATTTTTTTTTAAAAAAAAGTAAAAACAAAAAAAAGAATCACTATGTATGCGCATCTGGTATGCCCAATAACCGCACATCGCGGGAAAAAAAATAATTAATCGCCGCATCAACAGTAGGATTTTATATATTGCCCAAGACAGCAAAATAGCAATTTTTCTTTTTTAGCATGTGGAAAATGCTGCTTATATCGGGTGGAGCATAATTTAATTTCCAGTGTAATTGTGCCATTAAATAATATCTGACATCGCATCTGAGGCTCTTTTAGGTCCACGTCATCCAGCACCATGCACATAGATGCATGTACTTTTTATGAGTCCTGATATTATTCGGTCTTTCGAGGCATGGATGGATGCAACGTGGCTAAATTATCATAAATGTTAAGAATTTCAATTACAGTAAGATTTTCTTCCGAGTGTACGTGCTGGCATAATTTATTATGCCGGCATGCTGGGACATTTAAGGGTATAATAACGGACACCCGTCTTGATTCACTGTAATATGAGCTGAGCCTGCCAGATAAACTACTCAAAGGTACAAGGAAACTTCCACCGTCTTGTCTAATAGAGCAATCGGGTGACAGCAGGCCAGCAGCAACCGACTATGAATGTCACAACAATAGAAGGCAACTTTATGTGCAGGTTCTAATCACATTTCATACCTGTGGTCTGTAACAAATCGGTGCGGTAAGACAGCAAGGGGCACGGGGTTCGTCTTGATCCTTTCTAACAGTTGAAAAGTAGATGGAAAGGTCCAGAGAATTTCATGACTTTGAAATGAGTTGAGATTCTATTGAATCAGAAACAAGGACAAGAAGAGAGCAATGCTTTGCTACACGTTCAAACTGACGGCATGGGTGAAACCCCCCAAATGGTTCAGCCACTTCACTAACAATGTCAATCTTATTAATCAAAACCACAATCTCTTGAATCTACTAAGGCGAATCTCATTTCAAACAAGAGAACTCAATTAGATAATCCACCTGACCATAATGCTTAAACCTGACCATGGAAGCTTCAGAAACTTTAGAAACAAAGTCATCATCCAATACAAACAGAAATCTTGTCTGAAGAGCTCTACTGACCAGAACCGGACCTCATGTAGCTCCAAGGAAACTTTGCATGTCTAGGACCAGTGCCTGTGCTCCTCTGGCCAGAGCTCCTTTCCTGCTTGATACTGTCCCCATCGTTCCCCTCGAGCCAGTGCCTTTTCTTCTCACTCTCCTCAACAATGCTCGACTTGCCCTTCTTGCCAGAGCTGGTCTTGTTCTCTTCAATCAATCGAATTGGGTAAAGATCTGGGGATATAGAGAGCGGGGACTTCAGGGTAACATATGCCTTCTTGTAGTCGGGCTTTGCCATAAGGAGCCAGCCTCTTTTCCACTTCTTGCCCTCCATGTTGAGTGTTTGAACCTTTTCGACTTCAAACCCATACAAAGACTCGAGGACCCGCTTGATTTCTATCTTGGAAGCAGAAGGGATGGTCTTAATGGCAATCTCTTTGATGTTTGTGAAGGTGTTGGGCATCAAAAGTTTGATGGGCAAATTTGCAAAGTTCACTACCCTCCTCCCCAATCGGCTTCCCATTATAATGCAATTTTGTTACGTGCCTTTCCTTTCTTGTTACTCAGAAGCACTTGTGCCTGCATAAAGCAGAACAGGAGGAAAAAAATGACTTCATAGAGCTTCACTTAGAAAGAGTGCAACTTTTTACCTGACTAGATTCTCTAAACAATTACTCAGTTCAAATGAAATGGATTTTTGGTGTTCGATGAATATCAGTTTTTTATCAAATGTAACATTATTATGGAAGAAGGAAAGCGTAAGACAGAATATATTAACCAGGAAACTTATACATATTAAGGCTTCAAATACTACTTTATAGTGCACAAAACTGGTCCTATACAATCGTGATCGAGAGAACCTACAACCGAACAAACAGCAAGCTTAAGTACACAAAGGTCCGCAGGAAAGGTTTAAATGTGGCATTTCGTTGAACATAATCTGTGCAAAATATATAGAGTACATGATGCGAAGATGCAATCCAACTCAGTGGAAGCAAAACAAAACTCATGGGTCACTAAGACATTTTATCGAACATATNCTTTCTTGTTACTCAGAAGCACTTGTGCCTGCATAAAGCAGAACAGGAGGAAAAAAATGACTTCATAGAGCTTCACTTAGAAAGAGTGCAACTTTTTACCTGACTAGATTCTCTAAACAATTACTCAGTTCAAATGAAATGGATTTTTGGTGTTCAATGAATATCGCTTTTTTATCAAATGTAACATTATTATGGAAGAAGGAAAGCGTAAGACAGAATATATTAACCAGGAGACTTATACATATTAAGGCTTCAAATACTACTTTATAGTGCACAAAACTGGTCCTATACAATCGTGATCGAGAGAACCTACAACCGAACAAACAGCAAGCTTAAGTACACAAAGGTCCGCAGGAAAGGTTTAAATGTGGCATTTCGTTGAACATAATCTGTGCAAAATATATAGAGTACATGATGCGAAGATGCAATCCAACTCAGTGGAAGCAAAACAAAACTCATGGGTCACTAAGACATTTTATCGAACATATAATATGCAGATTATCTGCGAAATGCACAGGCCACCCACTGTGCCTGCCAAAGACAGCATTGAAACATGGCGTCAAGGCTTTCAATCAAAATGAGGAAAGAGAAAATAACCGGCGAAAATGAATCGGCACAGAGAATCAACCAGAGTACAGCTTTCACGAATCTAATCTTAGTTCCACCAAGTAGGAATTATGCCAACCCCAGATACTCTATATAGCCTCATCCACGCAGACGAATAATCTATTGTTGCTTTCGATTAATTTTGATGCAGAATAAGAAGATTAGACGATCGAATGACCTGGGGAAGCTCGTCAGCTGGGGATTCCGAACGATGGAACGAGGTAGATTGTTCATTCAGTTAACAAGAAAGTGACGGAAAATCTAGGGCGACGGGGCCGGCGGCGGTGCGAGGAATATGGCTTATGGGCCAGGGCAGAGGCTTCAGCCCATATAGCCGAATATATCCGACTAAACAATCCGAATAATAATTTTTTTCATTTATAAAATTCAAAAATAAAACAGAGAACAAGTTGCTGATCAAGCTCAACAAATTTGTGCTGGTGCCATATAGAAATGTTAAATGGGCCGAACTGGCCTGGAATTGTTTTTATTGGGTTGAGGGGCATTACAGGCATGGTCAAAAGTATAGACTCATTGAACCGTCATCAGTTCCGACCATTATCTAACTGAACTGACTTGAAACTATTGCAAAACTAGCCTATAATATCAAAATCCTGCAAATAAATGGTCAAATTTTGTTGGATTAAATTTAAAAATTTAAAAATAATAAAAAAGATGGATGATTCACGGGTTAAACTGACATGAACCGTGAACCGGCCTGTTTGACCAATTTATATATACCTGAACCGTGATCTGTAATCAATCAGTCCGTTAAGTAAATAGATCAAATCGTAATTATTCCAAACTATTTCAGACCTATTTCGAATAAGATCAGACCACTCGTTTAACAACATTGGTGCCATAGTTATTGGTCTTTGTTAGTCCCACCGCTCCATCAGCTTTGGATGAGCTTGGTCACTGCATCATAAGCTAAAAGTTCTTCGGCTTTCAAGTGTGATTAGCCAACCAAATCGGGTTGAACAAGACATTGCACAATATCAAAATCTTATCACAGTCTATAATTCTTTTGGTTACAAAAACAGTATCTTAAATCTACATGTAAATCCCATTAATAATGATCCTTTTTTTTTAATATACTGACTTCCATTACCATAGTTGACCCCACCACTCATGATCAATATCAACCCTTAAAAATATTAAATTTAAATATAATTTATTATATATTATTAATCCACCAATAAATCTAATGAGGGTTAATTTAACCCAACAACCATTGCACCAATCTCGCACCATGCATATTCTTTTGGATTTCTTTTTCCTCTTAAATGGAAATGCCAGAGAGCCTCCGGAATCTTCGCCTGCTTCAAATCTGTCTACCAGGACAGAGGAAGTCGCAGCAGACTGCAGAGTACTGCCATGGCGGGGAAAGGTTGATTTCCCTCCTCGCATAGTTTTTAAACCGGACCGGGCCGGGAACCGGTCAAGGTATGGGTTCATGGATTCTTAGGTTGGACCGAAGTTTTAATAGGTTGAATCGTATATTTAATAAATAATATTAATAATATAATATTTCAATAAATTGATATAATATTATAATTTAATTATGATTTATAATCAAAATCATTAATATAGTTATAATATTAGTCACAAATTCAACATAAAATATAAATATAAGTATAGTAAAATAA
>CXYZ01012827.1:172669-259163 GCA_900006705.1 Sonneratia caseolaris | reverse complement strand
AAATAAGTATATTATAGTATGTTTTTATTTTTATTTTTAAATTGACCGGTTTACTCATCGGTTCAATTGAATTTATTGGTTTAAGTGAGAATCGGCCGGTTCAATTAAATTTGACCTCATTTAAATAATAATTGGATTTTGTGAGAACCGGACCGGGCGAGTGGGCGGTTCCCGGTCGAACCGGCCGGCCCGGCCCGGTTTTAAAAACTATGCCTCATCGTCAGCATCACTATTCACTGCTTTTCGTACAAAGGACGCACCTTCGGTAGCTTTTGTTCCTCTTCGAAATCCTAATCAGGATTCACGGGAAGCTTCATCTCACCTACTTCCGCAACTGAATCGTCGCAATTTTCCCCCCTCTCTGCAAAAAGCCTCCTCAGTTACGATCCAATTTTCTGGAATTGAACGTCAAGCCTTCGCTTCACTTTCCCAATTCCTCCGATGGGGATCGCCAGCTCCACCTCGAAAGGGAAATCCCCAGATCCGGACACTACGCCTGGTCCCAAGCACATTTTCATACTCTCCGGGCAGAGCAACATGGCTGGCCGCGGCGGCGTCACTCGGCAACACCACTGGGACGGAGTGGTCCCACCGCAGTGCCACCCGAACCCCTCGATCTCTCGCTTCAGCGCGGCCCTGCGCTGGGAGCCGGCGCGGGAGCCCCTCCACCACGACATCGACACTAAGAAGGTCTGTGGGGTTGGGCCGGGGATGGCTTTCGCGAACGCCATCGTGCAGCGGGGTGGCGCCAGTTCGGAGTCGGTGGGTCTAGTGCCGTGCGCGGTGGGCGGCACTGCCATCAAGGAGTGGGCGCGTGGGCAGCACCTGTACGAGAACATGGTGAGAAGGGCGAAGGAGAGCGCGAAGGGCAGCTCCGGCGCCGGCGGCGGAGGAGGGGAGATAAAGGCCCTGCTTTGGTACCAAGGTGAGAGCGACACGGGGACGCAGCACGATGCCGAAGCTTACCAAGCGAACATGGAGGGCCTCATCCACAACGTCCGGGAGGATCTCGGGTTGCCTTCTCTCCCCATCATACAGGTCCTCTATGGTTTCTAGTTTCTAATTTCAGTCATTTAGCCCCTCTACTTCCACAGTATGCCCTCTGGGTATCGGATCCAGTGAATGTTCGTATCAGACTGTCTGACTATCAGAATATTTCCAGGTGGCGATCGCATCGGGAGATTCAAGGTACATTGAGAAAGTGAGAGGAGCCCAGCTCGGGATCAATCTCCCCGACGTGGTCTGTGTGGACGCGAAGGGGTTGCCACTGAACGAAGACCACCTCCACCTGACAACTGAGGCTCAGGTCCGCCTGGGCCTCATGCTCGCCGATGCATATCTCAAGAACTTCACAGCATAAAGAGCAGCCACGGGCAACTCTGGATCTGATCTGGTCTATGTTGATCGAGTTATCGCTAGTCTCTGAAGCTTATCTAGTACTACTTGGCATCTGCCCCAGTAGACATATTCTGTCTGGTCTTGTGGAACATTATTCAGTACCAATGGAATTCATGTTTCACCTGCAATGCAATGTTGCCTCATGATTTCTTTTTTCAAAAATAAAATATCTGAAGAAACAAGACTGAAAAGCTGGTTATTTCTTCTACTATGAGAGTGAGGTTTGGTGAGGGAGACAGCGATCGGATGATGCTCTCAGAGTGAAGGAAACGCTCTCGGCCAAAGACCCAAATCCCGCTCTGCCCTGTCCGTCTACGCCATTCCTCGGTTACGGGAGCCCAACAAGGCCCTCCCTTTGTTCTTTCACCTCCTCTTCCCCCAGCGAAGGCCTTCGCCGGGCCCGCTCCTACCGCCTCCCTGTCACCAACTCTTCCACCGAGACCGCAGCTGACCCCCGGATTCATCCGGAAGTGCCGCGGCAAGATCATCGTGGTCAAGTATGGCAGCGCCGCCATGATGTCGGAGCCCCCCCGGGCCTCCATGGTTAATGACGTCGTCCTTCTCTACTGCGTCAGCCTCCGCCCCGTCCTTGTCCACGGCGGCGGCCCTGACATTAACTCTATGCTGGCTCGCCTCGGGATCCGGCCTGAGTTCATCGACGTGCTCCGCGTCACTGATGCCGCTACCGTGGAGGTCGTCTCCATGGTCCTTGTCGGGAGCCTCAACAAAAACCTCGTATCCTTCATTTCCTAGGCGGGGGCAGCTGCCATCGGCCTCTCGGGCCTTGAAGGCGGCCTATTAACGGCCCGCCCGGGGCCTGATGCTGCCCGCCCGGGGCTTTGTTGGAAAGGTCGCTAAGGTGGACTCNCTAGGCTTTGTTGGAAAGGTCGCTAAGGTGGACTCCTCCGTTCTCCGTCACCTCACCGACCAGGGCTTCATCCCCGTTATTGCCTCTGTCTCCATGGACGAGAAGGGCCAGAAGTACAACATCAAGGCTGACGCTTTGGCCGGCGAGCTGGCAGCAGCTGTGGCTGAGAAGCTCATCTTGCTGACCGATGTTCCTGGGATTCTCTGTCAGCAGGATAACCTCGTGAAGGAGGATGGTAAACAAAGGGAAGATCACAGATGGGATGATCCTAAAGGTGAATTGTTGTGTGAGGTCTCTTGCTTAGGGTGTCCAAACTGCTAGCATAATCGATGGTCGAGTTCCGCACCATTTGCTTCTTGAGAACATGACAGATGAAGGGACTGGAACCACGATCACTGGCTAAAGAAACCTAAGACTTTTTGCCAGGTATACGAGTTCATTCCCTGGAAGATGCAGAAGAATTCTAAAGAAAAATGGGCTCTTTTCTGTTCCTGCAGTTGGGACAGTCTGCTAGCTCGGAAATTCCAGTCCTTGAAGTCGAACTGAGTAGTGATTTTGACAATCCCTTTTATTAGGGAGCTGCAATTGGATAAAACTTCATTCATCTGATCTTGCTCCCAGAAAATTAAACTTGTCCAACTGATTTTAGCAATCTACGGCACTGTCCGTAGTGATCCTTCATTTTCAGTGTGGATAACAGTCATTCAGTTGCACCTTCCAGTTACTCGTAAGATAGTACTTTTCATTTGATCTGCGGGCACGGAGTAATTACACACCTCTTGGATTGATACTTACCCCGATCATTTCTAAAGAAAACTCCATCTGCAACTCTTAACCACTTGAAGCTACAACCTGAAAGCTAAATCTAATATCGGTTTCCCCATAAAGTGGCTACAGTTTGAAACAAATCCGACTAAGGACTTTCCTAGCTCCCCGAGATGCCATTCCTCGCTTTTGATCCATGTTGCATCAAAAATGTACGTGCCTCTATTGCATCTTCGATTGACAAGAAGAAGGATTCCTTGCCAACACTCTCCACGAATTTTGACAAGATCATCTTCTCCATCACCTCAGTCCTTGGGTTTATTATTGAAACCTGCAAACAGAGGCAAGAAGGTATGTGTGCTATTAGCATTTCTTGCTTGATGCTATAAACTCTAGATAGACTTCTGCGAATGGCCCTGCTGACGTCTATTGCATTGAACTCGCATATCTACTGCGAGTTGATGATGTTTTAAGTAATTGATCTCGTCATCTTGTATGACAAATCAGAGTGGAGGTTCATCTTTTGGGTACCTTGATGCCATTTGAATCCAAGCTGTTCTTTAGCTCTTGTAACGTCTCGAGCCCCACCATGTCAATTGCTATGACACCTGCACATAGTTTATCCAGTCAGGCCATTTTGCTCAATCCTGGACGTCAGTTCCAATACGATCAAATAGATTTGGTACAGGAACTTTGTATTCAGAGCATACCACCCAAATCTAGNAGTACGATCAAATAGATTTGGTAAAGGAGCTTTGTATTCAGAGCATACCACCCAAATCTAGTAGAAGATGCTCGACTACATTTCCCTGGGAGTTCGATATGTCATTTGACTCCCTGATCCACCTCCAAACCCTAGCGATCAACGCAGATTGAACTTCAGAATCACCTCGATCATTAAACAAAATGAACAAGGAAAATAGAAATACCCTTTTAAGTTTTGTGGGTCTTTCAATATAAATTAATGGTAGAATCGATCTTTACCTCTCTTTGATGTAGGCACAATTGGCAAAATAGAGAGGAGATCCCAGCTGAAGAATCAACACCCCCGGAATATCATTCAAACCTGGATACTGCTCCACGTCCCTGAAAAGGAGAGATTCGGGCACATTTCCCAGCTTACACGTGGCCGGCCTAGCTACATACAGAAGCGTCCTCACCACTGACAAACCCACCTACATCATTAGTTACACTCAAATTATACAGTCAATTGTCCGATTTAGTCGTGGAATCGTAGGGTGCTTTGGTATTTAAACCAATACTCACGGACATGAGGAGACCCACGTCCATGCTGATGAAGGTGACGCCGAAGAAGGCGGCCATGCAGATGCAGAAGTCGAACTTGTCGACCTTGAAGAGCCTGTAAGCTTCATCGTACTTTATCAACCCGAGCATGGCGGCCATTATGATGGCGGACAGGGCCACCATAGGGGTGTAGCTGAACAGGGGGGCCAAGAACAGCAACGTCAGCATCATGCATATCGCCATCACTACGTTTGACATGGCCGTCCGGCACCCGGCGTTGAAGTTCACAGCCGACTTCGAGAATGGCCCTGAAGAGGAGAATCAATTCCGACAGCTCTTCGTTAGTCAAAAGAAAAACTTCCAAACTGAGGCTCTCATCCATAATAAATAGAAACGTTCATGGATACGAGCTGCAATTAATAGAAGCTGTCCTAAAATGCTCTAACCTGTGGTGAGGTAGCAGGAGGTGAAAGAGCCGACGATGTTCATGAGCCCGAAAGCAATCATCTCCTTGTTCCCGTCCGTCTGATAATTCCTCATAATTGCAAAGCTCCTCCCTATAGCGATCCCTTCCTGAGAACAAATGAAATTAACCAGAATTACAACCAAGTGCTCATTCTCTGTGGACCGAAATGGAACAAAGTCAAATCCAGTCATCGCGTTTGGAGGGTGCCCTTACTGCCAGGGCCAGGATTGCAGATATGATTCCAGCTTTCAGAGTCACGGCCAGGTACTGGGAATCGAAGTTCAGGTACTGAATTGAAGGAGGATTCAATCCCTTCTTCAAGTGACCGACCTGAAAAAGAAAAATAAAAAGAAGAAATTATTTAAATTTATACATATACCAAATTAATTTACGAATCTTATATAATATATCATAATATACATATATATTATACATGTATACAAAGTGTACTATGATTAGACACGTTAAAATGGGGGATGTAAGCCAATTCAAAATAGGCTTAGAACCATTTGGTCCAACTACGGTTCAGTCCATATACTTAACGGGCCAGTTCAATTACCGATCACGGTTCAATCACGTAGAGCCGGTCCATAATCATTTATAAATTAGCCGGTTCTTAATTTGGACCGGTTTGATATGTGAACCATTATTTTTATTATTTTTTAAAATTATTTAAAAGATTCGATTAAATTCGACCGTTGAATTGTAGGGTTTTGATGGTCTAGGTCAGTTCCGGTTCAATGGGCTTATTTTTTAGACTTGACTTGAAACTGTCCCTTAACCTAATAAGAATGATTACATGCCGCTTTATGATCAGTCTGAACCGATCATGAGTTTTGACGGGCCGGTTCCAAGCCTATTTAATGTCTCTAACTATGATTGATAAAAGGAGGTAGCAAGCAAGGAGGAGTGCAAGACGGCAAAGCAGCTTACGGTTTGGANAAAAAGCAAGGAGGGGTGCAAGACGGCAAAGCAGCTTACGGTTTGGATGCCATGTTTTTCGCCATGTGCGAAATAAGCGAACAAGCCTCCGACCACGACCGTCACCATCGGAGCTATGGCCGNGATGCCATGTTTTTCGCCATGTGCGAAATAAGCGAACAAGCCTCCGACCACGACCGTCACCATCGGAGCTATGGCCGACACCCAAAATAGCCTCGGCTTCCTCTTCCTCTGAAAATTTCATAGCCATATCTCAGTAGATATTTGAGTCGCCGGCGACCCGATCTCGTAACCCGACCCAACAGCCTCGTCATTTACTCGGTCAGAATGAATCATGAGATGGATAGTTGCCTACTAAAAGGGATAAAAGAGGGAGAAAGAGAAATTAATCTCACCAAGTATCGAGTGAAGAGGAGGAAGGCGAGGAAGCAGACGCCTACGACTGCGGGTTCCCACCTCCACTGTCAGAGAAACACACAAAGCCCCCCACCACCACTTCCATCAGTCGTATTCCCTCGATCTCTTCTCCGAATAAATAATTTTTTTCCACCGTAAAACTTTAATTTTATGATATAATTAAATTCTCAATATAACAAACTACATAATTGCATTGACAGAGAGATGATGATATGAGTAAAAACACGAAAAATTATATCGATAAAAATTACACATAGAATATTTTGATAAAAAAGATTCAATGAAAATCAAATATATAATATAAAAAATGTTTATTCACATGCCACAGCAAATTTCTTCCTAAAACATGATTGCATATTGAGAATTGTTGAAAGTGAGATTCATCTTTTTTTTTTCTCAGTAGATTCTTGTTAATGGTATCCAACTACTTTTGGAAAAATAATAATTAATTATTAAATGCAAATACCCAAAATAAATTTAGCCCTAATTAAACTAATCAACTCAATAAATAGGAACAAATGATTATTTTTTCTTCATACACTGATATGCATTCATAATCCGATATTCAAAATTGGTCTAAGGGAATTATTTTCATATACTTTTTTTCCATATTCATTTTAATCTTGTGAAGTCTCGTACTTGATCTGCAGTTGGTCAACCCACCGGATGTCTTAAGCTATGTTCCATGTCCGTGAGACATATCAAATGCCCGAGAAGGAATGAAAACGAGAGAGAGATGCCGCTTTTCTCCGCAACATATAAAAAAAACTGAAAAAGAACTGTGGAGGGAAATGGAATTAATCGTAAACTGGGGGACCTCATTTCTGTGGCTGAAAATTGCACGCATCACGGTGACCACGTCGGTCTTGGTAGTGAAATGTGTCAGCCCAAATATGCCCTTCAGCTGCTGCAGACATATTATGATCGCTGTCCCACTCATGAACCCCGTTATGGTCGAATGTGACAGAAAATCCACCAATATCCCCAACCTGTGCCACAGACAATCCGATTCATAGTTAGATTTATTGATACATTCATATTATCTTTCACTATTGTAGAAAATATTTTGAATTCGGATATTCTTAGGTGGGATTTTTTGTGCTGTGTTATCCTCATGTTTTTTTACCTTTGATTAGGATGAATCTAAGACAAGATTTTTATCTAATTTTATTTTTTGTTCGACAACCATTTCTAAATCTTACACATACTTGGACTTTCTAGAACAAGTTTTGGATTTTTTTTCTATTCCGATATTTTATGTATTAAAATTTTTTTATAATCAGAAAAAAAAGATTTTGGAAACATATATGCTTTATTTTCTTACCTTAGAACTCCTAGGATTAACTGAAATATGCCGGTGAAGAAGGCAGCCGTAAAAATCAAGTGAAGATACAGTGCCGGGTTATCGTGATAGGAGAGCTTCTCTCCGATGATGGCAGCAATGAGCAGCGAGCACGACGCTATGGTGCCGATGGCGATGTGCCTCGAGCTCCCGAAGACGGTGTAGATAAGTGGTGGAACGAAGCTGGAATCTGCATTGCATCGAGAAAATCAACTGGAGCGTGTCTTGGATCGATAAAAACAGTAATGACACGCAGAGTCTCCGCAAAGAGGGCGTTAGCATTGTCCGTGGCCATTTTCGGGTCGTTTCGAGAGATCGCTTACACAGGCCGATGATCGGGGGGATGTTTGCGAGCTTGGCGTAGCTGATGCCCTGGGGGATGGCGAGGCTGGTGATCGTGATGCCAGCGAGGAGATCGTACTGGAACAGCTTCAGGCCGTACTCAGGAAGCCAGTCAAATATCGGGACGAAGTGCTTGAGCGCCTTCCGGAGGGGCCGCTTCCCGTTCCTGAATCCCCGGAAGGGGTCGTCGGGGAACAGTGTTTCCTTGGCGTGGGACCTGAAGGTGGCGGCGAAGCCCCTAGGGTTCGCGAAATTCACCACCCTGTTGAACGGTTCTCCCGCGGCCATGGAGGTGAATGGTGGTGCGTGCGCGAGAGAGGAGATCGTGCGAGGATTCAGATAGTGGGGTGTAGACGGAGGAGAGCGGCAATGGCTCCCTTTTATAAAAACGGAGGCACCTCTGTTTGGCAAATTTGAAAAGGGAAAAATGAAAAAGAGAAGAGGGCAATGACTGGGAGGATGACGACTGAGCTGCACACTGAGGAGAAGGAGGAGGAGGAGGAGGAGGAGAGCTATCCCTTTTGGGTTTTTGGTCTTATCTCTTATCCGTTTTCGTGTCATAAACCCGATTTTGTCATTTATGGATCATAAATGTGCTCGGGGGATTACCTTATTATGTATTACGAAATTATGCATGACCAAACATGAGTTTATGTAATTTCCTCGAAATCTCAAATATATATATATATGCTCTCATTTAATGGCTTAATTAAGGACTTGCAAATTGATAATTAATCATAATATTTAAATTCATTACCCCAAAAAAACCGCTACCCAATCCCTTGTATATTCAAGATTTCATTATTAACTTTGGGATGTTTAGCCGATCACTAAGCAAAACTTTCTCTCCTACATTTAGGTTTGACGTTCGGAGCGCTTCGCTCTTAGACTCGACACGTTATAAGCTCGGACAAGCTGTGCAGTCACGTATGCATGAAAATGTTCTCGTGAACTAAATTATGGATGGACTACCGTGTCATTAGGGAATTCTTCCTTTATTCTAGAAATGGCAGCCACCTGCGTGAAGAGCATTCAAAAATTCATTCCACCCTTTGATCGCCAGGTTTTTTTTTTTGCCTCTCCGTCGACAAAAAGTGGTAAGGAGAGGGGACCTTTAATTTCGGTGCACAGCCGTTCATGAAATTCGCTTCCAGTTTGGGTGCTCCCACGTTTGGCAAAAACCTGAACGTTACGCCGTTTGATTTATATTAGCCAGCAGCGGTCCAAGAATTTATTTATTTATTTATTATTATAAACAAAAGGAGAGTCGCCAGAGAGAGCTGGAATATACGAGGCAGAGGGTGGGAGGCAGAGTATAGAGTTGCTGCTGCAGGTTGTAACTCAACGGTAAGTGAGGAACGAGTCTTGTTTACTATTGTAATGGCTAAGTGTGTTTGGTTAGGGTATATTGATTGAGAAGTGTAAGTAGTATAGAGATCGTGAGACATATACTCGACAAGTTATGTGAGTTTACTCTTTATATATTATTCGTATTTGTTTTCTTATGATGTGATCATGTGCTAGGTCAGCTTGAATCGGGTCGTTCCATCCATTACCCTGATCACCGTCATAACTTAACAATCAAATATTACCTCATCTTAATTAATCTATTACATTATTATCTTTTAAAAACTTTAAAGAAAATTATTAAAAAATTTAATATACCCTGAGATTGAAGTTGGCATCGTGGCCGACACATCAGCACGTGCTGCGTCATCTCAGACTGGCGGGGCTTTCTGGATTTCTGTTTATAGGAATTTTTACGAGCCTTGTAAATATATATATATATATACATATATATTTGGAAATTAATAAATGTTTTTGTATTGCGAAAATACCATGATGGAGTGTACTCGTCATACACAAGACATTTTTTTCTCCAATTATTTGGCATAAATTAATTGAAATACACGGATATTTTTTTTTAATTAAAATCTTGAATCCGATTTTAAGAGAAAAATCATGATTTTGTGCCTGTAATGATATGCATTAAAAAAATAAAACAAAAAACAAAAAATATATGGTGATGTGGGCCCCACTGCACCCAGTAAGATTCGAGGATATTTTTCCTTGTTTTGATCGCTCCATAATGGTTAGAACTGATGAATTTATAGGATAGAAGTTAGACGTGACTCAGCCATAATTGACGTCAAAAGGATTAATGTCCAATTAGAGTCAGCTAATCGGCCAGCCTGGATTCTTATCCCAAAAAATTAAATCAATTTCGATGGATTTTATTGGGGGAAATTGTCAAAATGGCCCTTGGAGTTATAGCCTAACACCAAGCTAGTCCTTTGCTTTTCTCGGCCGCCAACTCCATCCAAGATATGTGATTTCGTCAACGGAATAGTCCTAATGCTAACCGAGCCAACGGTGACGGAGACCTGACATTGGATGTTGTTCATAGTGCCACTTAGACTGCTAAGTCGTATTTCTACCACAATATTTTTCACGACAATAACGTTTGAAATAATTTCATGGCAAATTTGCAATTATTGTATGGAGAGGGTGGCTAAGATAATTTGAGTGTCAAAATTATTTGAAAATCTCATATAACAATAGGATACCAGTCCACCTCTTAAATTAATCCACGTAGTGGATATAATAATCAAAATTCGAGATCGCCTATTAACTGTAACGGAAGCCAACCTCAGCTTTTAGCACATAAACCCTTCCCCAGAACCGAAGCACGGAAAAGGAAATGATGTGATTGATTTCAACTGCCAGATTGGAATAATTATGGGCCATTAGAACAGAGAGAGAAAAAAAAGCGGGGGCAAAGAAGTGGAGAGTGAGGTGAAAATCATCGTTGTACAGAGCTCGGCAAAGGGACGTGTGGGTTTCCTCAACGCACGCTTGGGCTACTGTAGACAGCTTTGAATTTCTGGTCTCTAAGTGTCTCCTAGAAATTGAAAGGAAGAAGAAGAAGAAGAAGAACTGTGCATCTGAGACGATCTGATTCTATCGATAACATCAGTAGCTGAAAGGGCACGGCTGCCAAAAACCCACCACCCCAAGTAAGCCCTCCCTCTGTTGGAGACGTTGTCGAGAATCTCTGCACCGAGCTGATTGTGCGAATGTGCAGTAACATCACTACAAAGAATGTAACAAAACTCAACTTTGCAACGCGAGTGCTCCGCCCTGTCGAGAGATTTTTGTTTATTTATTTACTTGTTTTCGCTAATTATAAGATAATTATTCGGATGTTTAATCAATCACCGACCTGATTAATTCCCATTTGAGTAGAATCAACCGTTAATAGAGCTTATTTAAGGGGTTTAACCAATCCATATTAATTTGTTTTTCTCCTCACAATCTTCTTCCCTACATATTGCACCGAAGGGAGAAGGACGAAACAACAACAACAACAACAACTACTACTACTACTACTATAATCTGGAGTTGAATTTGTTCTTCTTCGGAAAATTCTAGGAAGATGCTGAGCCAAGAGGAGGAAGTGATTGGAAGACGCCCAGGTGTCTCGCCTTTCTGCCTGTGATTAGGTTGAAGAGGTTGACTTGATCAGGAACGATCCAACAGAATAGTTTAGAGCTCTTCTTTCCTCTTCTTCTTCGCCAGATCAAAGAAGACGGGTTGAATGCCATGATGAATGTCAGTTGTAACTATTGTTTATTACGTGAAAAGTGCGCCGATCGTTTCCCAAACTTCACGGTAATGGGTGTCCTAAGCGATCGTTACTAATGACTCCGACGGCTATGGACTTCCGAGTAGTTCACTGCCTTTTAAATTTCGCTTCTTCCACCATGGAAAATCTAACCAAAAAATTTGGACAACGGAGTTGAAGTTCATGATCTTGTGGATAGACCAAGAGAAGTGGAGTAACGTTCAATTATTTTTTGCATTTAAGGTTGAGATAATATTGTGGAATTAATAATTGTAAAAGGGGAAAAAAATTGAAGAGTTTCCAATGAAGTTAATGAAATCTGATCGAAGGGGATTTGCCGACCGCGACTTCTTTATCAGTTCATGTCTACATGTCGATGTCATTCCTATTGACCGTTAATAATTATCGATATGCCACAAGAGTGTCGATACTAAAGAGTCGATCTACAGTCGTTTTAGACCCCAACTCGGATTGATGATCTTTCCGGTGAGATATATTTATGCTTACGTTTATGGACAGAAGGACGGACTTGGATCGAGACTTCTTTAAAGCCATTTTTCAATCGTGCACTGTGTGGGGGCCGTGGCCCTTGAAGTGGAAGTACACGTGTCCTCCATCTGTTTGTGTTTTTATCACAATCGGATTCATGCTGACGTGGAAGATCCTTGCCACCATTACCCACCGACCAACTGATGCGCATTCAAGTGCCAAATTCTGGTCCAATGGCATTGATCTCGTTTTTCATATTAGGAGGAGTTGATTTTAATTCTTACTGTTGACCTCACTTGCCGCTTCTTTTTATTTTATTTTATTTTCCTTCTATGTATATTCTTCCAAGCACATAAGCCCATTATAAACTTTGTGTTAGATAAATCAACCGAAATTCAGAAGAAGTACAGTTTAGGGCTCGTGTAATCAAATTAAATGCTTCTCTAGGGTGATTTGTACATGCCAAAATTTCTAATGAAGTTGTATCATATGAATTCCTATTTAATCCATAAACTTATGCCCATCAATAGTTAGTAAAAACGATTTATTAAATTTTTTTTGTTTTGATAATGATAAGTTTATTCTTTCGGCGTACATGAACAAGCTCATGGATCTTGACAAATTCATGTGAAAGTATGTACATACACGGGTGACCACATCGACGGCTTCTTCCATGAAGGGAGAATTTGGCTTCCGACCTTGTGAACCACTCACGCGAGTAAAATTCTGAGGAGTTGATTTCTCGTGGCAAATTGTCCATCACTTGTCACACGACCTTGATTGCCCATTCTCGACAACCGGCCTCAAACTGAGCATTTTTCTTTTGTATTCAAAGGAATGGAGAAAATTGTCTATCGGGCAACGTTTCTCTTCTTATACGCTCTGGCTTATTAACTATTAACTGTAAATTCCTGTGCTGGCACTTGATATGGTATGCCCTACATAGTGACTACTTTGTATTATATTATATTTTCACCGAACTGATAAAAGATTAGGCCTAATCTTATTCAATATATCAAACTGATAGACAGTAAAATCCAAGTTCGATATAATTTGACTAGTGATGTTACACTAATTTTTCCTATACTCAATATTAGTATTGGTAATTTATTAACATGATAATTACATAAAAAACCTATATATTTGTCATTTTTTACTGTTGAATTCTATCTGTTTTAAAATGACCTTTTTCAATCATATACATTTAGTTTCGTAACATAATTGACTTATAATTCTAACGGTGCATTGATGTGACAGTTATTTGCTGATATGATATAATGACATGTCAATAAATTACTTGCATAGCATTGTGACATGTGATAAATTACTGATATGACATTCTAATATGAGAATATTGTAATGATGTGCCGTGATAATGTGGTGAAAAAAAATCTACTAACGTATCATATCACATGACACCATCATATGCCGCATCAACGGACTATTAGAATGAAAACTCGGTTATGTTACGGAATTAAATGTATATGACTGAAAGAACTGTTTTAAAACATATAGAATTTAAGTACAAAACATGAAAAATATACATAACTTCCACTAAAATTCTCTAATTCACTAACTATAGAAAAGAATACTAACGTTATCAATTTGAAGTGGAATTGCTGCACTCTTGGAGCAGGATATGTTGACCCTTTCTTTTCTGACGCATTGCTCGGATGTAATAAGGATATGTCGGCCCTTCCTTTTTCTGATAACATATTGCTTGGAAGTAATCTCTTGCCTATTGACCCTCCCTTCCGTTCTGATACACCGACACCCTAGGCGGCCTGCAAAAGTCAAAATATGTGCACAGTCACTCTCGTCGTGTGGACTCAGTAATGACAGCTTGGATTTCAATTCGAGGATGCTCCACGTCAAATTCCAAGCATATGATTTCTGTTGTTCGTCTTTTGCGGAAGTTGACGAGGGTTGAGGATCTCGGCCTGATTGCGAGGTCAAGGTTTTGACCGCCCTTGTGATTTAGCACACACTGAAAACGTGATGTGGTAGCTAGGAGGAAAATTCTTACACGAATTGGTTCTCTGTTGGATCGTGGGAATCTCCGACAGTGCTAATGCCATTAGGTCGAAGCTATGGTGAGTGTACTTGCTGATAATCTCCAAACAGCTCGAGGGTAAGAATCATTTTGAATGCACACATGGAATGGTATTTCAAAGAGGTTGATCGAATGGCATCATTATTTGCAGGGCAAATGCTCGGTTACACCTTGACATGACTTCAAGTTCAATCCCGTGAGGAATATCTACGTATCCAAAATACTTTCGAAGCGTTTATTGTTTATCTGACGCCTCTCCAACGTGGATGGCTCGGACTTTCTTGCTGCATATAAGACCATGAAATGCTGAGATCAGGCATTCCACCAGGAGGCAAAATGATGCTCAGGCCTTGAAAAATCCTTGCAAAATGTTGTACCTCTGCATTGCAGCATTGATCGGAGATTTTCTTTGTAAAGATAAGGTAGAAAGTTCTTTTGTAAATGACTGCCATGGGACCATAAGTCCAATGTCCAAGTTGGACGCCACTTTATTAATGGAATTCCAAGAAATGCTAACGTATATCCATTAACAAATGAGAACTATGCACAAGATATGCTTTTGTATATGCGGAGATTCGGATTTGGTTTCATATTTGTCGTCGGACTGGTTTCAACTGTCTGGCCAATCCCAGCTCTTGGTCTCCATATCAATCCACGGATTGACTATGTTTATTATCTCTCCAAGCCTGTCTTCGTTTCACTTGGCTACATGTCTACACCATAGTTGCGAGTGAAGAGGGTATTAGCAAAGACCGGAACCGGGGATCCTGTTGTTTGTTCTTTCGTTTGTCTCGGTATTTGTTGTCGTACCGACGGCTACCAGCTGTTGTGCACTTGCAGGAATTGTTTACAAGCTTATGGATGCCACTGTAGATCGACCACGAGCTGATTATCGTGCTACGTCCTGTCAATCCCTTGATCTGTAAAATCATAAAAATGCTGCAACAGCTAGAAATCATATGTCCCAACTCAGCATCAACTGTCGTCCCCATCATAATGTTTTCGTGTTGAATACTGTTTGAAACTGGAAACTCTGTAATATCAATCAGAGGTAGGGATTATATCCATTTTCTTGGAAAGCACTGATTTTTTGTTGCGGGTGTAAGTAGTTTGCTTTGATCATCTGATCCATAAATTAGTTCGATGGTTGATGGGTTAAGATAAACACTGCAGTACCGAAGTTGTCATCCCAGTGCAGAAGTCATTGGAAATGCATTTACGCCCCAAGTTCGAAAAGCTGACATCAAATATGCCAAAACGCCGCTTGAGCCAGTTCATATTATCAACTCCAACTATGGATCTCTGTGAGGAGTGGCAAAAACAGTGGAGGGCAGTGAGCATTTTAGGCAGACTTAGGAGCACGGTAAGGCTATGTTGCTCCAGGAATAGGCCAGCAACTGTTGTTTCAATTCATCTGACATTTTTCTCGGTCGGTTTTGCAAACCGACCGTGTCTGAGGACCGAGAAACAGTTATATATACGGTGTCAGTGTGCCGAGAATGAAACAGATATATATGTATATTTTGTATTGGTGCCTTACAGATGATATAGAATCTGGATTGGAGATATCTTCATACATTACCTGCAGTACTGGTTCTGACAAATGTTTAGCCTCGAATGCTGAATTATGAGTTGAGAAATGGTTCCATTCTGAGCACAAAGCTTAAACGGAAAACGCTTATCTCCGAAAAAGGATGACCAAATAATCAGCATTATATCCACATAGCAAATCATTAAAGAACAGAGAATGAATAAACGTGTGATTCAAGCATTTTCTGCAATCAAATACCAGAACATATTACGCATCTGCCTGGGACAGGCTTCTTGTGATAATAGGACAAGAATTCTACCATAAACATGAGTAATCAGTATGCATGAATCGAAAATGCATTTGTCAAGTTGCTGCTGCTGCTGCTGCTGCTGTCGGTTTATTGTTCCCACAGCCATGCCAGTGGCAATTATCTCGATCAGCTAAAGAAGTCAGTTCATCCTCAGAGGTCAGGGAACAGCTCCTCCTTAAGGGAAGGGGCAATCCACTGGATTTGAATGTAAGTGATTTCCCAAAGATCGTCACCTTCTCTGTGCAAAAGAATGTTGTCCTCCTTCATCTTTGTGATCATCCTACGGAGCAGCTCTGGCACAAGCTCTCGCAAGTTCGTCTCTCCATAGGGCCCGAGATCGGCCTTCATGCAGGTGTCCATCCTCCTCAGCACGCCCAACCAGAATGTCCTGAAACCTGGGCTCTCCCAGATTAGCTTGAGAAAGTGCAAAAAAACGTCTGTCAGCACTTTCATTGACAATTTTAGGCTTTCTTCCCAGCTTCTCAATTCCGACTCCACGTTCTCCCTCCTGGAGTACACGAGCATCTTCTCATGCAGATCGTCGACCATTGCAAAGACCACGAGGTTGAAGCATTTCAAGCAGCTCGTGGACGGGAAATCAAGGTTCTCAGCTAGAGGGAAGATGCTCCCAAGGCCTTCAATTGCATGGTTCCTGACCTCCTCCCGCCGGGCTAAGCTTGTGTTCTTTAGGAACTCCCCAAGTTTAATGAACATGTTGAGCGCTAAATTCGAGGACCCAAGCGCCCTAGAGTTTTCTTCTAGGGAGGAGCTACTTGTGTTGCTACTGGTGCTGTAGTTATTTCCAGGATCCGAAAACCCGTGCTTGTGCCACTGGATCAATATATTCATCGTCTCTATTAACAGGTCGAGGATCTTGATTTTCTTGTCCACTGGACAAGACTTTAGGCCGATGAACCCGAATGCACAATCTATACAACACGCGTAGTTGATCCTTGAGAGATGGTTCGTGTTTGACAGGATTGTGATTAGTGTCTCTACCCCTTGGTCGTAGGTCTCAGGGTTTCGACCGGTGACAACTAGTAAATGGAGAACTGATTTCCACCCCAGTTGGGTTTGAAGGTTATCGGGAAACTCCACGAGCACTCTGCTTATCAACTTGAATATGGGTTCGGAGCACGTCTCAAGCATCTCCTTGTCAAGCTTCCACATCAAAGTTATCGAGCGGAAGATGAGCTCCTCTGGCAGCATGTCGTTTTGACGCGTGGAGATTAGCCTGAGACATAGTTTTAGTAGACATAGCATGGCTTTCTCTGCGAAAGGAATCGGAGAAAATAATGGGAACTGTGCTACTTGCAGTAGATTGTCATGGAATGAGGGCCAAAACGTCGAAAACCGATGAAGGTTTGTAATGGTGATGGCACTGACAAGATCCCAGCAGAAGCCGACGGTCTCTTCCTCCTCAACGGGTGTGCTAAACTTCTGGCCTTTCCCGGCAGCAGCAAATATCAGTGATCGGCCGAGATGTAGTAGCCCCTCATTTGGCAGGTTCCTGCTGCCAGTGAAAATGTTCCCGATCCGGCACTGCTTGATGATCTTGAGATTCTGTTCGAACTCACTCGCCCCAAGAGTCAGGGAATCTTCCCCGCTCTCTACAGCCAAAAAGTGTGAGAAACGACTGATCATTCCCGAGCTCTGGTGGCCAATCCCAAACCTCGGATCTTGGTTTGGGAAGATCAGTCCTGATTCTGACCTCGCGCATGATGATGCATCGGATGAGGAGGAGGAATCAGTATCTGGCTCTATGACCGATTGAGGGAGAAGCTTTAGCCTCTTGAGCTTCAATAGACAATCCACAATGTTCCTCCACCCTCCTCGAATTGAGAATCCAAAGCTGTTTGCAATGGTGAAAACTGCAAGAGTCGCCATTCTTGGCTTCAGATCATTACTAAAGGCAAAAAGAGTCTCCTCTGATGAGGCGTAAGGATTCAACAGAGTGGTGAACTTGCAAAATGAAGCTATGAGCTCATCCAGAGTGTCCTCTAGCCCATACTGTGCAATCCGGCCAATGGAAAATAGCCCTTCAACACACTCATGGAGGAGCTCATCCTCCTCCGCATGCTCGAAGCAGGCGGAAAGGGTCGCCACTGAGGGCCCCGCTATGGTGGCGAACATGTCCCTGCCAAGTCGCCCGTCGAAGTTGCACTGGAAGAAAGGATTAGCCGACCTGGACCGGTTTATGAGCTCCACCCATCTGCTCGGGCTCATCTCTTGTGGCACGCCTGATTGGCTGTAGATCTTGATCTCATTGGTTGAGATGGAATGAAAGAGCTCAGAGAGGTACTCTCTCGGCAGATCGTTCCCTCCGTTGATTGCCCGATTGTTCCGTATGAATTCCTCCTCAGTCATCTTCTTCTTCACTTGTGGATTATGCTGATCGGTGTTGAGCATGATGATTGAGTATGAAAGAACTAAAACTGCATCCTTGCTCGCGAAAATCTCGGAGGATTGCTGGTCATAGTACCTATCTGAAAAGGCCTCGATGATCCGATGGATCTTCTGAGACTCACCGGGAAGCCTGAAAGTCTCCAGGTAAGTCCTGAGGGCAGTGTCGAGGACCATACTGGAGAACTCAAACGTTTCCGTGAACTCCTTCAACACTCGAACATGGAACTCATCAGGGTCCCCTAGATAGTCCCCAATTGCATTCTTGTCGAGGCCTGGAGTGAACCTAAAGAAGATCGCATAGGCCTTTGGGTCCAGGGCGTCATCGGAGACCAAATTAGAGAGTTTCAAGTAATCGAGCCCCTTCTTATCATCACGATTGTAATGGTTCCCTGCGATCATAATCTTCCGCTTCTGGCCCTTCCTCAGCCTCACCGAATCCACCCAGTTCTCCTCCTCTTCCTCTGGTTTTTCCTCCCAAAATGGGCGGTACTCGGTCACTTCCACAGCACAGGGCTTGAAGGAGCTCGGATCCTCCATGTTTATGTTATCTGCAATGTTGTGTATTATGATCACGAGGCCTTCGAACGCTTGGACTTGTAAGCTAGTCAATGGACTTGACGTCGGGAAAGCGTGTCTACACAGCAACTTCCCAATCTCTTCGAACATGTTCCGGCACATGAAGCTGCAATCGTAGTTCACATAGCTCTCGAGTATGAAGGCAGGCTGCCGGCAAAAGTTTATTATCCCTTCTGTAGCCACTTCTTGAAGCTGAGTCGAGGCTCCATGCAAAGCAGCCCGAAATAGGACGTACCCAAAGAAGGCTTCCAATTGCAGCCGAATAAACCTGCAGAAAGTAATTCAATACACGAATCAGTGATCTTTTTCCTCTACAAATCAGATAATATATAGTATCCCTAATCGGTAATCTTACCTGCGAAGGAAATGATAGATGCTCAGGACAGTGCTGCAGATCATGGCCAGGACGAGTTGGCTGGAAGACGTTCCATAGTGTATTAAGTGATGGAAGAGGTCATCCTGTATCATCCTCAGCAGCTTCGGGTGCCGCCCAATCACGTCTCCGCTCAGCTCGATGGCAGAGTTGATGAGGACGAGAGCAAAGATCTGGACGTCCTCATCTGCAGTGTGAGAAGTGGACCCATCCGTCTCCACGACCTCAACCACATTCAGCAAGGAGCACAGGAAGTGGAATATGTCCACCGTGCACCGCACACCGTAGCCCGAGTCGGACAGGCTGCAAACGTCATCAGTGTCAGACTCCGAGTTCTCCCCTTCTTTGACATCGATCTCCGGCAGCCGGGAGAATATGATCTGTATAAGCTCGTGCATGGTGTACCTGCCAGAAATTCAGAATCGTTATCCTTTTCATACACAAAACTTCCATTAAGAGCATCAGGATGAGGTAGTTTTACCTCGCATTGCGTTGGAGTAGATTTCCACGGTTGGCTGACTGCTGCACAACCTGGAAGCAAGTGTTCACAACGGTGCAGACTGCCTGGTCGGTGAGGAGGATCGAGGCCCGGTGCCTCACCGTGTTCGACAGTACTTGGAGGATCCTCATGAGCACGGCCTCCTCGGAGCCTGGGTCGGTCTTGCCCAGCCGGCAGTTGACGATCCCAGTCACCACCGAGTTGATGGCATCCTTGGCCCCAGGGGTCTTCTCGTCGAATATCCCCATCTCCAGTATCTTCAGCAGCGCCGACAGGGCCACCCCGGTGGCCGCGGGGGGGACATTGTCGCTCTGAACCACGTCGAGGAATGGCGACAGGTACACCGAGGGGTCGATCATCCGCCACTCCTGCTGCGGGTTGAAGATCAACGCCCGGAGTGACTTGAGGGAGTGGAGGATCGAGGAGTCGAAGGCCTCCTCGTGAGGGGAGGAGACGTACTGGTTGCTCGGGTCGGAAGGCCGGCGGATCACGGCCAGGACGGCGCCGACCTCAGTGTTGAGCATGCAGGAGAGGCCGAGCTCCCTCCTCCTCCTCCTCTGCCTGGCGTTCCCCGGGTCATCTTCCTGAGCTCTCGCTTCCTCCATCGTCGAGCAACAAAGCGAAAGATGAAACGATTCGCCCGATATCGCAAAGAACAGATTTACGGTGTGTACTTGCTGGCTGACCTCTGTCGATCGGGAGACGTTAGGATTTCAGTTTTTATGGTTAGAAATGGGCATTTGAAAGTTTCTACTACTGTCTCCTAGTTTTGAGGCTATCAATCAGACCATAACACTTGTAACACACGCCATATTTACCACAATTATGTTTATATATATATATATATATAATATGAGGTTATTTTAGTCGAGTGAAAATAGTGAAAATTGTTCACAATGCTATAGGCAATCCATTTTAACTAATAATATCCGAGCAAAAAAGACAAAACGAAAAGGAAATTATTATCTTATTACTATGGTCTAAAGGAATGTGATATCCTGCACAATAAATATCAGTCATAAGTCTTTAGAGTTGTTGAAATCGCATCATCTATCCTGAATTATTGAACATTATTTTTCAGCATCATTCCTTTGTTAGTGTAAAGTGATTTGAGGAGAACACAATAAGTCATGATTGCGTACTCTTACACCACTGATGATCATGCGGTGACCGCCATATCTCCGCGGTTCCCATAGCGATTACGGTCCGAGAGGGGGTCAGATTGGCAAAGCGGGAAGATTTTGGGGAGCGGAAGTGGAAATATCCTTTTCTGGGGATCCCTTCCAGGTCCGTTTGCATAGCGTAGACTCAGGACTCGATGGAGATTAACGATAAGTATAACGGTGAAAAATAAAATAGGAAATTATAAAATAATAGAAAGGAGCACTGACAGCCCATAGCGGCGTGCCATTCGGAGGAGCAACGGCCGGAGTAATGCGCGGGCCAGTCGTGTGGGCCCCCACAGCCACCCCCACATGGGGAAATTTGTGCCAACATCATTTGTCTTGTTATATTGGAGTCATGGAGAGAAAGAAAGTGTCAATTAAATAAAAATAGGTAAATGTAGAATAAATCAATTTTGTCCAGAAATCAGATATGCTAAACGGACAGGTTTACTGTCAAAATCTGTAATCAACTCGGATTAGTCCCAAACTGATCGGTAATCACTTTTATTAACTTGAAAGATAATTATGGATCGAGTCTAAGAAATAGGTTATCTGAACTATAACCATTTGAGAGCCGGCTCTAGAATGTTTAGAAACTGACCCAATACTATAGCAAACTCAGTCCAGACTCTTAAAAATTATGTAAATTAACGGTTTTATTTTATCAGTTTAATTTTAAAATTAAAATATATTTATTTATTTTAAATAATTTGAAAATAACAAAAAAATGAACCACTTATGGTTCAAACCGACCTAAATAGTCAACCAACTCGCTTAGAAACGGTTTAAATCCGATTCATATTTTTCTAAATAGTGATCCGTAATCGAATTGATTCGTTTTACTTAACAAGCCGAATAACAATAAAGTCAAATGATTTTAGATTAGTTTTGAACCGGCTTGGATCACCCATTTAACCATAATTACGAGAGAATAAAATCTCAGATGATCTTGACTTATAATGCCGTTAAAGAACACCACAAAATTGAAAAGAATTAATAATAATTATAGTTAGTGGGTGATGAGACTCATTTATTCATTTAATATTATCATTTTTAACTAAATTAATTTTCTATTTATGATTCATTAGTGTACGACCATGAGAACTTTTTCTTACGCGGATTCGGACAGCAGGATCCGTTTCAGTTGCTTCTACTTTAGTCCGAAACTCACCGTCTCTCTCTCTCTCTCTCTCTCTCTTCGCACCCGCTCTCCCTTACACGCACACTCTCTCTCTGCTGTCCTGTCTGTTTCTCTCTCTCTTCCATGTGAAAGCAAGAGTACTTCGAAACAAATCAAAGTTGCCAAAACAGTTTTTCTGCATTGAGAAGGAAAGAAGGCTTTTTTTTCCTTTTTCTTTGTAGTCCTCTCCACCTTCAATAACTCCTCCTCTTGAACTCCCTCTCTACATTCTTCAACGTTTTTGCTGGAGGAGGGGGGGAAGAGGGAGAGAGAGAGAGAGAGAGGAACGTCTCGGAGACGCAGCTCGGTTCAGTAACTGAAGCTCTCTGTTGTTCGTTCCGAGTCCTTTTTCTGGCGTCAGATTGTGGGTTTCCATTTTCTTTCGGGGTTTCGATCAGATCTCGTTGTAGTCCTCGGGGGAGACTAGATACTGCTAGTAGTTGAGAATGTCCACGCCGGCTCCCACCTCGCCGCCGGTCAACATGACCTCCCCTCCCCCATCGACCTCCTCAGCTCCTCCACCCACCACCCCATCGACGCCGACGCCGCCGCCTGCCGCCGCGCTGCCACCATCTACCACCCCATCTCCTCCGCCTCCTTCCACCCCTTCGCCTCCAACTCCCACCTCCCCCTCACCATCCGCCATCGTGTCTTCTCCTCCGCCCCCATTGACGCCTTCCACCGGAAGCCCTCCCCCGCCGCCGTCGAGTTCCGGCACCCCCACCGCGAAGAGTCCCCCGCCGCCTCCGTCGTCCACGTCGTCGCCGTCATCTAGCTCCATATCAACGGGACTGGTGGTTGGGGTTGCGATAGGAGGAGTGGTGGTGCTGGTTGTTTTTAGCTTGCTGTGCATTTGCTGTACTAAGAAGAGGCGAAGAAGAGATGACGAGGAGGGCTACTATATTCCACCCCCGCCACCACCTCAGAACTACAAAGGTTTGATTTTTGCTGATTAAATCTTGCTTTGTTTTCCTTCTCTCTTTTTTTCTTTAATTTTCATTCTTTATGTTTTCTCTTATTCCTTTTTTTATTTTATAATTATTTTCCCCCGGTTACAGCTTACTTTGGGGTGTGAAGCCTTTCCTTCTTATTCTATGTTAGATCTGCTAATGCTGCGGATGTTACGATCCTCTCAACGCGTAGATAATTTCTTCTTCTGAGAGATTAAAACAATTATGAAAAATACTATTTTTCATGCAACCTTTTAGCTAAGAAGCACCCATCTCTATCTAATTCAGTCAATGAATGATGTTTGAATTTGAATTTGTTTGGCATGCTATCATAATTTTGAATTCGAGCCCGAACAAGAAAGATCGGTTATTGGACCATTACCTGATTTTGTGTCGATATCATGTCTGCTGGTACTACTAGTTGATGATCCTTATGGTGGTGGTCCGCAACGACACAGGCAAGAAAGCGCTCCAGCTACCCAGGTACCAAAGCCAAGGCCTCCTCCGGCAGCTGCCAACTGGGCAGGGCCTCAGTCGCCGCCGGCACCCCAACATGGTCACACCCCCATGCAACCACCCACTCTGGCTCCGCCACCGTTCATGGGCAGCAGTGGTGGATCTGGCTCCAACTACTCGGGCCCTGATGGAATCTATCCACCTCCTGCCCCGGGAATTGTCCTCGGCTTCTCCAAGAGCACGTTCACTTATGATGAGCTTGCCATGGCTACTGATGGGTTCTCGGATGCTAACCTCCTTGGGCAGGGTGGCTTTGGGTATGTGCACAGGGGGCTTCTCCCAAACGGAAAGGAGATTGCAGTGAAGCAGCTCAAAGCTGGGAGTGGGCAGGGAGAGCGTGAGTTCCAGGCAGAAGTCGAGATAATTAGCAGGGTGCATCACAAGCATCTTGTCTCTTTGGTGGGTTACTGCATCACTGGATCCCAGAGGATGCTCATCTACGAGTTTGTTCCAAACAATACACTAGAGTTCCATTTACACGGTGAGTTTTTGAGTCACTTGCATTGTTGTTATAACCTATGCTGCTACAAGAACTATTATTTTATTTCTTTAGACTGGAGGAGGGACACAAGAATCAAAACGCTGTTGCCAAATGTTTAAAGGATGGCAATCTGTGTATTGTTTGTGTCATTTCCAGGTCAATGTCACATATGTCAAAAACTTAAAATACGTGTGGAGCAGCTATTATCTTAGGTTGATAAGCTTGGGAAAATTTTGGATCTAAAAGCTTGTTTCGTGTCATGCTATCTTCGTGTTTACACATGAAGTTCTTGCATTGGCTCGTTTCCATTATCAAAAGTTATTATGTAATGGAGAATATGGATGTTGCAGGGAAGGGGCGACCAACCATGGACTGGCCTACAAGACTGAAAATTGCAGTTGGATCTGCTAAAGGACTGGCATATCTTCATGAAGATTGTAAGATCTTCAGTGAGATTTTTATGTTTTTACTATGACTGGTAGCTTTTCATTGTTCAACTAATTATTGACTGAAACTGTCTATTATTTACGTACACAGGTAATCCCAAGATCATCCATCGTGATATCAAAGCAGCGAACATACTATTGGACTTCAAGTTTGAAGCAAAGGCACATACTTATGCATCTCACTCATTTTGCTATTAGCCTACTTCGTCTTTAATTTTCATTAAAGCATTAGGTGATGTTTCTTGATTTTGCTGGGTACTTAATCAACTTGTTGCTATGGATACTCTGAATTCTCTGCACAGGTTGCGGATTTTGGACTTGCCAAGCTCACTTCTGATACCAATACTCACGTCTCCACCAGGGTTATGGGCACTTTCGGGTAAGAACTTTTTCACTGAGTTTTAATTCAGCAAAATGAACAACTTGTTGACCTTCCACTTGCTTAAATGGTTGTTGTACTTCCTGCAGGTATCTCGCTCCAGAATATGCTTCTAGTGGGAAACTCACAGAAAAATCAGATGTTTTTTCATTTGGTATTATGCTGTTGGAGTTGATCACTGGTCGTAGACCAGTGGACCCTACACACACTTTCATGGATGATAGTTTGGTCGACTGGGTGAGTCATGTCTTTCATCATGTTCAGAGTTTACTGATCTCAAGTTACTACCATAAATTTTGTTGTGGACTTAATTTGTGATGGCTGATTGTTTTTGTTGGCCATTGTAGGCGAGGCCCCAGCTCACAAGAGCCTTGGAAGATGGCAAATTTGACTCTCTGGTTGACCCAAGGCTGCAGCATGATTACAACAAGAAGGAGATGGCACAGATGGTTGCATGTGCTGCTGCTTGCGTGCGCTATTCAGCACGACGGAGACCAAGAATGAGTCAGGTACTATCTCTGCCTTCCAAAGTTATGACTTTATTGTAAATTCCAACTCACGCCGAATTCCCAATTTTCTTCTGGGACACGTTATTTTGAAGAGAACTCTTCACTCTGATGATGAAATTGTGGTCAAATTTTACTTTTGGTCTTGCTCTATATTTTCAATCAAAGTCCAGAAAAACCACTAACTTTATCAAAAAACAAACAGATTGTCCGTGCCTTGGAAGGTGATGTTTCCTTGTCAGACCTTAATGAGGGCATCAGGCCAGGGCACAGTGGCCTCTTCAGTTCCTACGGGAGCTCGGACTATGACACGAGCCAGTACAACGAGGACCTTAAGAAGTTTCGCAAAATTGCGCTTGGAAGCACTGAGCATTATGGCAGCAGTGGGTACAGTGAACCAACAAGTGAGTATGGAGTCTACCCATCTGGGTCAAGCAGTGAGGGCCAGACGACCCGAGAGATGGAGATGGGGGAGATGAGGAGGAGTGGCCAAAAGCTCAGAAAAGGATCTCAGGTCTAGGTATCATTTCATTAGAATTTCTCCTGTAAAGTCTCTCTGTGCTTTTTTTCCTGATCTTTCAAATACTCCCTGACTGGTTCAATATTGTTTCGCTATCATGATTGCTAATACAAGTGTTTATTCTTTCACTGTCCTCCGTCTAGTAAGTTTCCAATTTTCATATGGCTTGTTGACATATGCCAATATGGCTTGTTTTATGTTTCCGCTATTTAATTGTTCACTGCACTTAACTATTGTACCAGAGCTGTTACAGTTGAAGCATATTTGAATGCTATTAGTCAATGGGATTTCTTTCTCTCCCTTCCTCTCTATTAAATGTCACAGGTGAGACAGTCCTGTTGCTTAGCTTCAAATCTCCTTGAAAGTTCCATTTGAATTGGCAATAAAGAAAACCCTTATACCTTACCTTAGACTTGTCACCACGGATCTGTTTCTTGTCCTTAGACTTTGATTCATATTTCTACATAAATCTGTTACAAAACCGATTGACGGTTCCTAAGACTCTGACTGACCCCGGCATGCAAGCATGAGCTATGTTCGTGTCAGAGCCACTCCGTACCATACTCTGACTCCACCAAGACCTGTCTCAGTAAAGGAGAAGTATGCCAGGTTTGTGTTGGCAGAGGAGTTGACGTAAATGCATTGGAGTATCGGCGTGCGCTGCGCCCCGCACCTTCCACATCTTTATCTTCATTTTTTTGGGAGTGAGGAAGCGAGAAAACTACAAGCGCTAACGCGGCTTTCAAGCCTAAGCATGCTGATTCTGATCTTGATCTAGTTTGAATTTAGGAAATTTTTTTTTTGGTCTTAGAGCCGGTAGACTTATGTAGTATAATAAGAATGAGCAACGGCGATGAAGAATAGCAAGTTGGGGATTCTGTCATGCTTGACTATCTCTTTTTCATGACCGGATTGTCAAAGGAGAATTGGTATATTAAGGCAGAACACAGAATCGGGCAGATGAACAAAGCTGGAGAAGAGTTCGGCTGTTGTGGAAGTGCTCTTGAGAATAAGAATCAACGAAAGTGACAATGGGAAGGGGAGAAATGGCCAGCTAATATTGATGCATTGTTATATGAATAAGTGAATGCTTCTTGCACATGGCTTGCTTTCTTCCGATATGGCTCTTGGCAGTTGACAGGGAGCGAGGTTGGATTTGCACCTGCTGGTGACCTGTCTACATCTGCAAATTTCCTACGATCTAGCCGTTGGTGAGTGGGTCCCACCATTCTCTGTGACATGGCATGGTTTTAAAAATTAGATTGGATCGGTCGGTTCAACTGACTCGACTGGGAATCATCCGATCTCCTGAATTAACCTAATTATAATTTAAATACAGTCATTGACTAATTTTTTATCAGAATAGTGAGCCTAATTGATAATATTATTTATTTTTTTAGATAAAGTATTATCAAATTATAATATTATATTAATTTATTGATAATATTATTTATTAAATATGCAATTCAACATATAAAATTTCATTCTGACCCATAATCCTATATTTTGACCGATTTTCAATTCAATCCCGTTTTAAAATTTATGTTTCATGGTTCTTTACCCTATATATATTTTTTTATTTATTCAATAAATTTCCCAATATTTTATTAAAATGGTCTTGTCCCAATGCTGTCTGACGAAAAGTGGCTGGTGCAAAATTTTTATTGTTTAGGTGCATAGCTAACTCAGTATCTAATCGTGGGAACTGTCTTTTTCTCTTATATCAAATGAGGACCTATACTTCCAAGCAGTTTCCAATTTGCCCCTCCGATCGAGCTGCGGCTCGCATTTTGCAAATTTCAGGTAATTTTTTTTATAAAATTATCCATCGGTTTAATTATTCATTTAGGGAAATTAAGAGAAAGGACAAGGAAGATGCGGAGCCAACTGCACCGAGTCCGCTTTCAGCTTTAGGATCATGCTGACCTCGGTTTTGCTCATGTCTATGGCCTTACTGAACTTCACGCGATGCTAAATGATGAGTTTCCATGGAGGATTTCGGACTTCAGTAATGTGCCCGAACGTGGCATTTGATTTTCAGATGCTGAGCCATGAGCGTAGCGTGGTCAACAAGCCTCCATGTTCATGAATCAGGTCAAGTGGCATGCCATATATTTCGAAGAAGAGAAAAACGGTGCAACGAGAACGGCAGTTTTTTTTTTTTTTTATGCCGAATGTGTTGTTCTCTCTCTCCCTCTCCCTCTCCCTCTCTCTCTGTTCTCTTCCTCTGATCGCAATTTGGAATGTCTAGCATTTAACGTATCATAGTGATTCTAGGAGATCCTAGGCCTGGTTTTGACAAAGTCGGCTGGTGATTTTAGAGAGCCCTTAAGTTGGCGTGCTCATAATCAGATGTGTTCTCGCTCGGGATCGTGCTTTCGGAGTTGATCACTGGTCGTAGACATGTGGACCCACCCCTCACGCACTGCCACGGTTGATAGTTTGATCGATTGGGGTGGGCAGTTTCGAATTTCATCGTGTTGGAAAGCTCATTGATCTCGAATTACTATGAGTGTCGTATATTCTGTCACGGACTTTCTTTTCCTGATGGCTGATTCCTTTCGTGGGCCACTATAGGCGGGGCCCCAGCTCCCAGGTGCCCAGGAAGAAGGCAGGTTTGACCCCTCGGTTGACCCGAGGCTGCAGAGCGATTACAACAATAATGAGATGACACGAAATGGTCGCCTGTGCTGCCGCCGGCGTGCATTATTCGGCACGACAGGGACCGAGAATGAGCTGGGTACTATCTCCGTAGTCCAAGTTTATGACCTTGCAATAAATCCCAACTTATGCTGACTTCTGGTAAGCTATCTTTTCCGGGATCGCGTTATTTTGATCGAAGTCTTCAATCCGATGGCACAATCAGGGTCGGAGTGGGCGCCACAGATTGTTCTTGCCTTGGAAGGTGATATTTCCTCATCAGACCCCAATAAGGGCGCCGTGCTGGGTCAGAGTGGCCGCCTCAGTTCCCACGGGAGCTCGGACTACGATGTGATCCAGTACAAGAAGGACCTTAAGAAGTTTCGGAAAGCTGCTCTTGGAAGCACAGAGCATCATGGCAGCAGTGAGTACAGTGGGCCTACGAGCGAATACGGAGTCTACTCATGTGGGTTGAGAAGTAGTGAGGGCCGGACGACCCGAGAGATGGAGATGGGGGAGGTGAAGAGGAGAGTGGCCGAAGCCTCACTGAAGAATCTCGGATTTAGATATCATCTCAATAGATAAGAGAATCCTATGTTCATGACACATGTCAAGCAGGATTTGGATCACACTTTGATGGGTAAATTGCATCATACCCCGTATGAGTTGTGCTATCATCTCTACCATATTTTGACACAAAACATTCAAGTGTTCCAGAGAGCTGCACTCCTTCGCGGATCATCCCAACTCAAAAATGAATCAGTACCCAATAGAACTTTGGACAACAGTTAATACGCACTTAAAAAAGGAAAGACAACAGTTGATCCAAACTGTTAACTAATCTGAGCGCATTCAATATTAAGTTCAAGAAGAGCAGAGAGAAGCAGGACATAATTAGCTCCAAATCGATTTTCCATAAAAGAGGGAAAATAATATGGAAAAAACACTCTGACTGCTAATTGAAAAGCCCAAAAAAAGGATTGAATATAGCAGCAGCCTATAACCCAGTGTTCAGTCACCAACCATGTTACACTACAAGAAGCTACCACTAACCTTACACTCTACTACCTGGCGATACTTTTTCTACATACACCACGAGCCATCGGAAATTCTTTGCAATCTAATGAATCCAGTTCCCAGCTTTAGCTGTGAATTCCCAAACTGAAGAAATCTTTTTCCGATTTTCTGACCACCATTTAGATACTGACAGTTCTACTCGCCTCCACCCGGGAAGTTCTGGAATCAAGCGTAGACAGGATCTGCGGCATTGACATTCCTCCCGAAACAAGAATTTCTGCTTTCAAGAAAATAAAAGAAGATGAGAGTTTGCTTTGTTGAAAGATAGGAACCAAACATGAGGATACCAGATAATTCGTTACCAATGCCTTCTCTAACGGACAAGTTTGGTCTGATAACATCTTTTGAATTAACCAGCAGAATGTCACCGATATAGAGATGGTTGGTGGGAACATAGACACAGCATAGCTCTTCCTCTTCCATATAATTCTGCAGAAAAGAAAAGGTTGACGCAGACATTTATTTCAGATTGTAAAAAGGTAACTTTCGCTCCATAAGGGCACAAAACAAAGATAGGCCACCTAAAACCATCAAATTTAACAAACTGATGGGACCACGAATGTTCTTTTATTTTGTCAGATAAAGAAATAACATCTAGACCTGTAAAATGACAGAGGATGAAGTGATGAACCCAAATGCATATTCACCAATTCGAGGATGTCGTATAATAGCCACTTCCTTGAAAGCCTGCATGTTTTGATCTGAGAAAGGGAAAAGAAATTACTTTTGCAATAATAGTTACACCAAAGGAGCAGACCAAACTTGAACCAACTAAGCTATGGGAAAACGGAGTCAATTGGGGCCTATATGTTCTTATCTAAGCTATGGACACTGAACTGAATAAGCTACAATGAATGAATCCAACCAGGGGTCAGTGGATCAATTTGTATAACCAATTGGAGATACAAATCCGCTAGATTTAAACTAAGCAGTGGCTGGGTCAAGAAGTTCATCAAAAGATCAATTTATCAAGAAGAAACTAGTTCTGCTCCTGCTGTAATTCTAAAACTATGAATCCAAATAGCATAATTGGAAGGAATTGTACAAGAGAAAAAAAATTTTACCTGGAGATATTGCAGCACTAATTTGCTTGGAGGCATTATATATGTGACGAACGAATGGCATTCTTCTGATAAACCACTCACCGAGGCTGAGTACAGATGCACCCAACCACGATGACATAAACACGCCAACCAAGAATATAAAGGTTACGGACGTTATGAATCCAAGACCTAATCAACAAGAATGAACAAGTACCATCAACAATTTGGCCACATATACATGTTCTCGTAACAAATCACAGAAGCACAAATGGATGGCTATACAGTGACAGCACATTTGGCACTTTTATGAATGATATGTATAGAGGGGAGGACAAATCTTGCACCACCACCATGTTTTTACAAGAAGAATGATTTTTGTTGACTAGCCTCAGGCTTGTCTCAACAAAAACCAAGTAAATCAAGTCCTTCCAGGGCTCTCAGAAATGAAAGCATCTATAACAAGGAGCCATTCATCAGGAGATAGACATGCAGATATTCTTACCAAAGACGTCAATTCCTAGCTGAGCATAGATTGGAGAGAAAAAGCCATCAACAAAGTGAATGAACCACCATGTTATGTAGAAGGTGATTGCAATGGGAAGTAAAATGACACTGCAAAAGGGGTAAATAAAATGACTCAGTAGAGCTGACAAGGCACAATGAAAAATAAATAATATACTATAATATACAGCTATGCACATATAACGTCCCTGTAGATAGGAACATAACTCATAAGAAAGAATCATGATTAATATGCCTCCCATTTTCAAATGGCTATATAGTGTATTCTACAAAATACAATCCAAGGATAATCAGCTTTAAAAAAATCTTGCAATTCCAGCATTCCACATCGCAGCATGATGAGCGAATACAACATATTACTTTGTAGTTGAACTACCATTTTGAAATTATTAGGTCACATAAACATAGATAACTGGAGAAAAACTAAACTTTCTACCTATTTTCCACAACTTAGTTTATTTTCAACCACAATTGAAATCAATGAGGCAGCTCATATAGTTTAAGTATCAATTGAGAACAACTCATTCCAGAACTATTAGTATTCACATAAGGTAAAACAACACAGTTAGTTTTGAAAAGCACATTACATAAAACATCAACTCTTTTCTACCAGCAAGATGAAAGAATAAAACAACGTATAGGATGATCTGATGCAGAGGAAACCAGAAAGACCACCATGTGTGCAAACCATTCTATTGGAAGTTTAAAGTGAACTGCTAAAAGTAAGAGCCTAGGATAGATAGCAGAGACAGAAACTATACCATCCAGTCATGAACTTTTTCGAAGCCCAGCTCCTGACAACTTTGTGGAAAGCCTACAGCAGAAAATACAACATATCAGACCTCAAAGGAACGTTACAGAAGCGATAGCTAACTTTACAAATGAAAGTGAAGAGAGCAGTAAGAACCACCTCTGCAAGAGCTACTAGGAGTCTATTCAAATCAACAGTGAAAGCTACAATAGCAATAAGACAGGATATGGTATGCGACAGATAACAACCATAACACCATATCATCCAAAAGAGTCAGGTCTCAGCTGAAAATTGAATAGAAATGAACCACTCATAAAATAATGCCACAATAACGGAAAAACTTCCCCAAAAAAGAAGAAAAATTGAAACAACCTTGCCCAGACTTCGTAAGATTTATTGTGAGATAAAAAGAAGGAAACTTCTCATAATCCATGAAACCCCAGAAAGCTGAACGATCGATCAAGCAGATGATAAGTGAAAAAAAAGGCAACAATTAAGTAACAGAATCCTCAGAGTACTTGCAGTGAGCAGGAGATCCATCAACACAATAAAGGCATCGGATTTCCCGAGCAAGTGCAAAATCGATGAGCTAAGAAGAACCCCGGAAATCGACAGAGCAAGGAAGATCAAATCACACCTCACGGCCGGTAAGACGCGAAGACGAAGAAGAGGAGGGAATAGAAGGTCTGGAAGAAGAAGAAGACGAGGAGCCGGCGCCATCGTCACCGGGAGAGTTGTCCGCCACAGGAATCAGAAGCTCCCGGTCTCGATCTCGGTCTCTGTTTCCCATTATGATAAGCTCATTATCGCCCATCGACGGACCTCAGCAGAACCGCACCGTCGAAGTCGCCGGAGATCCCAAAGTCATCGGCCTCTACTCTTCCCCACCACCTGCTTTCTTCTAATATCTAATTCTCAGTATCGACCTTCCTGATGCCAAAAAGAAAAGATAAAATAAAATTTTGCAGATGTATCCCAATAAACTAAAACATTGTGCTCATACCCTTCGATTTCATGTCATATATGCCTATCACCCTGTACTTGGACAGGGCATGCAATTGCAAATGATGATTTTGAAGGTAAAGTTGCGGCTCGAGGACCCCACATGGCAATAGGAAGAGGGAAATAGAAAACAATTATGAGTTTCATTGATCATAATTTGACTCAGGATCTGTTTAAATAAATAGATTATTTTATACTCAATATTTATAATTAGGGAGTAATGTGTCTTATGGACATCAAGATGGATTAACTGAAATAATTTATTTGATGTATCTTATTTTTAAATAATAATTTAAATTTGATTATTATAAATTGATTAAAAAAAATTATGATCTTTTACCCTATTATCACTGGCTTTGACCTGTTCCAACGTCAACCCAAAGTGATACCTTAAAAAACTGCGCGTGGGCATAAAACTAAATATAATAAAGTTCAATGGCTGCATTAAAATAACGGAAAAGTTCAAGGATTTCAACTTGGATGAATATACATTCCCGAAGCAAAGTATCGATAAACCCTTCGTAGCTGCAGCTAACGAGCAAGCTCAGAAGCTCTCTCGCACCCTAATGGCGTCCTCGAAAGTCCTTTCCAAGTTATCTTCTCGGTTACAGCCCTTCTCCCTCAGGCTCAACAAGTCCGCGCTCTCGCTCTCTCCTCTCCAGTCCCAGGTCCCTTCTTCTTCGAGGCGCATTTCTCGAGCTATTTCTCGGTAACCTTCCTGGCCTTGGATTTCTCCAGTCATTTCCGAGTCGATTGTAATCGGTTGGAATTCCGGCTAAATTTTATAATCGTTGTTAGAATGCCGACGGAATTGAGTTGCGTGGCGTCAAAGATGCCGCTTCACAGTGCTGTTGCTTCCGCAAGGTTGAGATCGAGCTTGGCTTTGGAGTCACAGAGCTGGGGATTGGTTCCTCAAGGTGTATAATTTTTTTTTAATTTTTAGTCTTTTTAGGCTGTTTATTTATCTTTACGCGTATTAGCATTCACACGGCTGCAATGCTGGTAAGATGTGAAAATGACTAGAAATTGGGAAGTTTTCTCCACTCACGTTCTTGTTGAAGTAAAAAATTATGAGTTCAAGCGCATTACCAACCTCAGTCATCTAGATTTGACCCTAGATAGCTGCTTGCGGTGAACGACTTTGAATCATTAATGGATGCTTCCAAATTTTTCTCTTTTGAGTGGGTTGCTATGCATTATGTAAAGCTTGTTTGAGATAGGCTATTAATTTGACAACCTGTTGCTCTTGGATCAGCTATTCTTTTGCAGCTGCAAAAGTTGTTGTCACTGTCAGGCCCTTCTGACAGGATTTGATTTAGTAAAGCTATAATTTGTACTACTCCTCTGCTTAAACCAGATCTATGCCTTCACTGTGCACATCGTGAATTGTCTTTTCAAAAACAGAATAAAAAGATTGACCTAATTGAGGGAAATTTATGTTACAACTATAAAATTTCCGTTTTAAGTTCAATAACTATCCCCGCAAGTCTGGAACTATGGAGAGAGAGGGGGAGAAATGTGCTGAAAGAAAATGAAAATTTAAGCTGCACCTTTCCGTTTCTCATACTTTCTTTTCCTGTAAGATATCCAATGTGAGCCCATTTTGGATAAATTTTAAATTTACTACACATAGAAGAGCCAAGGTTTTTCCTTTGGATAGATTAGTATAAGTTTATGGAGAAGTGCATGTCTTGTGAAAGTGTTGGTTTGATTATGGCCTTGCCAGGGGCAAGAACAGAGAAGGGCACAATTTATGTTGCTTAAACTTTGTTATGTTTGACAGGTTTAGGGAATTGTAGTGGACTGTGCATCTACAAATTTAGTAACCACATAATTGTCCATTGTTATGCTTGATATTGTATTAAATATCTGCATCTGACATTCTTGCTTGGAAATATTGCAGGTATCTCAATGCCTTTATAGTGCTACCCAGTTTCTGCAGATCATAGAGCGCATGGCATTTCTGCTGAGTTGTAAAACTGATGAATGTTGGAATTTTCTTCTGTCAAGTTAAAAGGGTTTTCTTCATGTTTAGAACATCTTCACTAGGATTCTGGGATGGAATTTTATTTTCAGATAAGAATGGAGGACTGGCCTATATCAATATAACAGCCAAAGAAGTTGGTCTATCCCTTTATTGCCTCTCTTGTCTCCATAATTGAAATAGGTTTCTCCTTTTTATGGGAAGAAATTGGTGACAGTTCTGTTTCATTTATATATCACCTGTTCTTTTCTTTGTTTTATTTCTTTAGCGATTCATTCTTTTAGGCTGTATTAGGAGGGAGAGAATATAATCGAGTCATGATGTGGAGGAGGCTATTTTGTATGGTGGTATCATTCTGTTCGTTGGTGTCAAACATACTTCTTCATGGAATTTTACATTCTAAAATCTTTAATGCTGTTGATGACTGTTCAAGATTGACAATCTTGGCTAATAGTGTCGATTTGAATGGATGGTATCAATCACTACGCTTCTCTATCCAAAGATGGAAGGAAGAACATAAGATGTCACAGTTCCCAGAAGAATGCTTTTCTTTCTCTAGGCTCCGCTGTGTACATCTGAAGTGCTCTCACTGTGTTTTTACACTTTTAGCCCCGTCCTCTTCATGGCTGACCCTCTCTCTCATCTCCCCTGTTACCATCTAAGGCAAGTCTTCATAAGTGCCGGGCCATCGGACTTCTGAGAGGGCTGAAGTTCTCAAGCTTCTCCAGGTACAAGCTCATCTTATCTGTGATATTGTTGCATGATTTGTTCTTAGCACTGATAGTGTTATCAACCTCATCAGCACTGAAGCTTGGCAGATTATTCACTGGGCTGTTTCTTGTTACCCTGGATCCTTTGTTATCTATACCCCACCCCATGAAATCCAAGAGCGTCATCGAGGCAGTAGTCTCAGCAGTGCAATGCAAACTCTCTGGCTCTTTGTTGGTGTTCATTTCTTGTATCTCTGCTGCCAGCGAGAAGTCAGTCAAGGAATTCCTTGGCTCCATAGCTGATGTGCCCTGGGCTAGGGCATCTGCCTCAAGTATGTCCTCGATTTGAGACATCACATTGTAGGCCAAGCTTTCTATCACTCTCGAGTAGCTCTCCAGAATAGACTGCCCTACATCCTGCCAGTTTAAATGATGGAATCAGAACAGCAAACAAACACGAGCGGGTCTAGTTCAGTTAATTTGTCTCAAATCTGTTATGATTGGGCTGGTCAACTGTCATACACACCCTGTTATGTTGGATCTTGGAGATGTCAAGGGCAGACTGAGGGATCCCGGGGAACCGCTGCTTGAGCAAGAGCAATACGGCCTGAGCCCTCTCCTCAAACAGCTCCCTCTTCTCCAAGCTCACGACCGATCCCCAGGGAGACTTGAACTCCTTGCTGTTCATCTTCTTCCTCCATATGACTATGGACGCCTCGATCCTGCTCTTGAGGTCGAGGACCTTGTGCTCTGCCAACAGGTCCATCGTTGACAGGAACTGCTCTGGGTCAAAGTATTCCACTGTAATGCTCCTGTATGTTGAGTCCCCCAGACTTGCCCTCCCATTCTGTGTAATCTCCCAGAAACAAAGTTCTTAGCCTGTGATCATGTGATTTTCTGGAAACTACAATTTCACAAGCTGGAGGTGGGAGGACTCATAGATCCTTCATGTACCTTGGGGAGGGATTCGATGTAATCTTCCGGGATTGCCATCTCCGAGAGGACCTGAGCATTTATGGCCATGGCTGCCTTGAGGACCTGGTTTACAGATTCTTTCTGGAAGAGCAACCATTTCCTAGAAGCATCGGAGAGCCCGTTTGGTGGGACCTTCACTATCGGCATCCACCACCGGTCACCCTTCCGCTGATCATCAGAGTGGTTGTCTTCCTTCGAGCCGTACCAGAACTCGTTCTGGCCCCCAAAGTTGTCCAAGTAGTTCTGTNCTCATAGATCCTTCATGTACCTTGGGGAGGGATTCGATGTAATCTTCCGGGATTGCCATCTCCGAGAGGACCTGAGCATTTATGGCCATGGCTGCCTTGAGGACCTGGTTTACAGATTCTTTCTGGAAGAGCAACCATTTCCTAGAAGCATCGGAGAGCCCGTTTGGTGGGACCTTCACTATCGGCATCCACCACCGGTCACCCTTCCGCTGATCATCAGAGTGGTTGTCTTCCTTCGAGCCGTACCAGAACTCGTTCTGGCCCCCAAAGTTGTCCAAGTAGTTCTGTTCAACAGATTCAAGGAAACACTCCTTAAAACCTCTAAATTGAAAACCGAAGGAAACTTCTCTTTATTCTTGAAGAGACTCACAAGTAGCATCGCATCAAGCTTGCGAAGTGCCGGAATGTTCATGTGTAGATCGGTTCTCTGTCGGGTCACCATTATCTACATTAAGCAGGTAAAAGAATTCCGTGAGTCTATATTTTCAGTCGATCAGTGAAGACATTACATCAGCATCTCCCTCCAGGACTCAATCGATCATTTACCTTTTGAAGCGTAATGCAAGCAAGATGCCTCTCAGGCACTAAGATATTGAAACCAGGCATTCCTACTGATCCTATCGGGCGATAATTTGTGAAGCTTTTTGGTTGATGACAGGAGATGGCGAGATTACCTCCATGTTAGTACCATCCTTGGAGACATGCTTACAGGGGACAAACTCGACGATCTGATCCGTGACTGAGAGGAGCCAGTCGATCTCTTTCCTCCAGCGGGCCTTTACGTTGGGTTGCATTGGATCCAGCTTCCTCTGTTCCCCGAACACCGATGCTGCCATTGTCAAAAACGAAAGCATTTGCCAGATGAAACTTAACCACTCCCAACTTTAATTTCTTTTCTCAATTTAACAATGGTTGAAATGCTGTACCAGCAAGATTCGTGATGGCATTCGACAAGGCCAAGGCCGATGAGACACCCTTCCCACCGCCTGACATGTTCTCCCCAAGAAGCAGCTTCGCAAATCTCTCCTTCATCAGCTCCGCATCTGTGTGAATTCAACTCTAAGGCAAAATCAGCGTTTGATGAGCATTAATTAGTAGACGGAAGATATGGAGACGTTGGCATATACTTCACCTGAGGGTGTATTCGTCCGGGGACTCAGGATCTGCCCGGCTTCTGCACCTTCTAGGCTTGAGATCACAGGCTCGGCTCCATGCTTATGTACATGGCACCTCTCCTTCATCTGGTCATGCTCACCCAATGCACAACCGAGAACTCCACTGCCGCCATGGATCGTGCTGTGGTCCTGCCTGCTGCTCGGGTTCTCGAGGATCTGCTTGAGGTGGAACGACTTCGACTTCTGCATACTTTTTCACGGGATGCAGCACCTGAACCATCCAGTAGTTCTGTGTTTCCTTCCTGGGGCAAGATCCCCCCCGGTTATACGAGACCAATGTATAGACAGCAGGCGAAACAGAATAACAACAATGCCCACTGTCGAAAGAGGAAGTTTCTACACGAGCGGTTGTAGGCATCTGCCTTGTTTCCCTTTTTAGTTCGAGGAAGAGAAAGAAGGAAAACAATTTGACAAGGAGATAAAGCTCCTTCCCGGACGGCAGGCATGGTTTGGTTCTGAAAACTGTCTAGGATGTTGGGTTCGATTTGGGATCAAAATCCGAATAGCAACCACTTCAGCACAAAAGATATCCGACCCATAGACAACCGTCCACTTCTTAATGATATAAATAGAAATTAATCAGTATAATTTCATCAGTCTTGTTCCGCTTGAATTTTGCAAAATTGAATTGTTTAAAAATTCATGAGATATGAAAGAATAAGCGTTGTGATAGACAGAAGAATCTTAGGTCCATCATCATGAATTCTATTCCACCACCATTGTAGTGACTTTTTCTGTATAATTTGATCGAGATTGCAAATCGATAGGCCACAGTTGAGGGTCGCAAATGTGAATATGAATAAGTTTAGGGTGTAGACAATGATCACTAACAGTAATAATTCTGCATTTTAATACATATAATATAGAGAAAGTCAGAAAAGCATTTGAAAATTTCACGAATCCAACAGAGTAACGAATCTGATAACAGCGTCCACGGCATTCTGAGCAGCAAGGGAGCCAAACACGGAGGCCTCGTTGGAGAGGGAGGAGCCGCCCCCGGCTAGATCCGATAGGGCCCTCAACGCTATGAACGGGGTCATCTGCTGGCGGCAGATGAGCGCCACGGCGGCAGTTTCCATGTCGATCGGGGTGGCGTTGAACTTGGAGTGGAGGAACTCTCTGTAAGCCCGGTTATCGATGAAGATGTTGGCGCTGACTCCTCTTTCGATTCCCACCACCGCCGCCGGCCTCGGCAGGCACATAGTCGTGTTGACACAGCTCTCCAGCTTGAGCTCCTGGTGTTGACAAATTTATGCAAAGAAAAAAAAACTTTTAATTTCAATCTGCGCCAGTTCGAGCAGGAGGTTCGGCTTATTTCAACAAATCTGGTAACGAGTGACCGACTTCGAAACTGCAGGGACTTTGCGGGACGATTTGATATCAACCGAGGAGGCCATACAAGGAAGAAGGGGTGAACCTGTAGCTTCTTCGAGACAGCTAGGTAATGCCTGTTGACGGGCACCCAGAAGGCGTGCTTTCTCTCTTCAGGAACTCCATTCACCGGAAAGATCTCTTCCGGCTGGAACCAGACGTTATTAAGGTAATTCTCCTTCACTTCCTCATTACCAGTTCCAGTGTTGTAGTATGAGATGTTGAGGTATCCGATTTTCCTCGTGTAATCTCCGTTTGACTCCAAGGAGAGCTCATCGTCCGGCCCATCTCCGAATCTCTGCTCACATTCGAGACCGGGAGTCCGTCAGCATGCGCCATGATTCATATAGTAAGCTAAGGTGAGATTATTGTGTGAAGGAGAACTACTATATGACTGGGAATTTGTGTGGTAATTTGTTATCACCTGCCAGTTCCAGAGACCAACGTGAGCCCAGTATCGAGGGATGGTGACATCGCCGATCTGAAGATTGGGATTTGCGTTCCCGGCTATTCCATAGTGCACAACACCTTCGATCCGAAAGAGGGTCAGTAGCAGTTGCGTGGTTACGCCTGCGTTGAGCTTCAAAATCAGATATATATATCAGCAAGCATTAGCGATGATCTATGAACGAACCGCTTATAAAAGAAACCGACTAGACTGGTTGGAGGAGACACGAACCATGCTAAGCCCCGTCATAACCAGTATAACCCTTTTGTCTCCGATCCGTCCGAACCGAAACCTCTTGCCTGTCGAAATTTCAGCATGATGTCAATCAGAAAAGGGGAAAACCAATCAGCCATGGAACTATTTTCTGCGTATCACTGGTGACAGGAAAGCACCGAAGATGTCCAAGTGAGGGAGCTTCGGATCGGGTGCAAAGCTTGGGGACTGGAGGAGAGGGTTCATCTCGAACGAGTTTGGGATCACGATTCCAAGAAACGGCCCTCGCTTGTTAATCCTAGCGATCCTCTCCACGGGGCTCCCATCCGTGATGTGACCGTGTGCCCTACCATAGTTCATCCCTGCCAGCAGAACCAGGAATCCGACGAGAACACCTCCCAACATCGTCAACTGGTGAAGGGCTGCCATGTCCTCCGATCTTAAGGTTACTATTCTCTCGATGGAGTGAAGTGGGGAGAGAGAAAGAGAAGCCTTGCAAAGAACGGAAAAGCGAGGAGATCACATGGAAGTTCCACCGTTATATATTGAGACATGGAAGCGGATTGGCTCATTGAGAAATGAAAGATTCCTCGATTGCGATTTCCCTTGGGAATTTGGTCAACTCAAGCAAATGTGGAAAGAACTATATACTGATAATATTCAACGAGCATCCACATCGCCATAATAGTTTGAATCCATTTTGACAAGCACGAGGAGATACCATGTGCTGGCCTTGTTATCGTGGCCAATCAAATCAAAAGACACACACACACACACATATATATATATATATATATATATCATATGGTTGTAATTACCCATTTGACAAGTGGGATTGTGTGTACGGACTGAATCATGCTCGAACGTGATAGGGTTTGTCAGCACTAAATATCACGTTATGGCTGCTCGAGCATCCACAAGGAGCAGACGCAGAAGTTTTGCTCGTAGGGATGTACTACTAGACATTATTATAGTCAACTCTTTGAGGGATTTTCTCATTCACTAGCACGTTGCTGCCAATTTCAACGGGAAGCTCAGTTGCAAGGAAACTTCGACGTTCACATCCCCACTCCGAATTCTTCTAGCTTCGATATTTTCCGCTTAGTCCATCGAACTTATCTTCTTACATGTGAACACTGATGCGTAGTTTGGCCGTCGATCTATTTATGTGTTCTATGATGACCGTACACTTATAAAATAATAAAATTCTTTTAATCTATATATATATATTTTATATTTACCAAATTTAAATAGATTGACTNTATATATATATTTTTATATTTACCAAATTTAAATAGATTGACTCAGCGTGTCGGCCCTTAACTCGCGTCTTGAAGCTTCTCCGGTCAAAAACAGGCATCTAATCGAATGATAAGATCAGGATGTCGTCATCATCAATAGATGTAATGATTAGATAAGCCAGCCGTGCCATATCCGNCCCGCGTCTCGAAGCTTCTCCGGTCAAAAACAGGCACCTAATCGAATGATAAGATCAGGATCTCGTCATCATCAATAGATGAATGATTAGATAAGCCAGCCGTGCCATATCCGTTGACTATTCGTTAGAAGCTGCTATTAGATGATCGGGATTGGGCCTTCAGCCTGTAAGGTGGCCCATCAGATTAGGCCCACTATACTAAGCCCATTATGGATCTTATCCATCTCTTTCCACGCGTGACTCTTTGACCAGTTTTACGGCCCGGCCCATTTTCCCTTCCGCTTCCTGCGCTCTCTCACATCTCCATCTCCTGAAGTTTCTCTCGGCTCCTCGGCATCGGCGGCTGGCGAGTGCTGATCTCTCCGCCGCTTCCGCCTCTGCCCTGTCTCTCTACGAACTTCTGCAGCCGCCGTGTCATTTAGCAGCTGAAGTTTAAGAACTGACGATTTTGTGGAATAAACCGCTGCCATTGCCCTGTCTCCGTCTCTTTCCCGATGGCAACGTCTGGGGCAGTGACGCGGTTCTTAAGAAGATTCGGCGCTTTATCTTCCGACCCTTTACGTGTCTGTATCGTCGGGAGTGGACCTGCTGGCTTTTACACGGCTGAGAAGGTAATTTTCTTAATTTACTCTGAGATAATTATAAAGAGGCGAAAGCTTTGAGCAGTTTCAGAATTTCGAAAGTTAGTGTTTTTGTATCTGTTTTCACTGAATTGGGTGTTCTTTACTGTAATGCCTCTGCAAAATTTTAAGCTTCTATGAGCTCGGAAGACTGAAAGATATGTTTGAATTGGGTGAGTGTCAGGTGCTGAAGACTCACGAGGCAGCCCAAGTTGATATTATTGATCGTCTGCCAACACCTTTTGGATTAGTACGTTCTGGGGTTGCTCCTGATCATCCCGAAACCAAGGTAACCATGCCGTTTCAATCAAGTGTTGCAACTACTAAAGTGGGACGACCGCTGCAGATGCCGTGAAATATTCCATTTGAAGGATGTTATTCTTGTAAATTTGCATTATGGCTGGAATTATCTATGCTTAAACTGTACATGGAAGGAAAATATTTTCTGAATTGTGCTTAGTTCATCAGATAACTTGAAACAGATTGTTGTCAACCAATTTACCCGTGTTGCCCAAAATGAGAGGTGTTCATTTCTCGGGAATGTTAACCTCGGTTCTGCTATCTCTCTGCCTGAGCTTCGGGAGCTATACCATGTGGTGAGTACTGGCCTGGATGTGCTTTTGTTTTCTGCATGGAAAAAAATTGGACTTTTCATCATACTTCTCTTGGTGGGCGATTTGGCAGGTTGTGCTAGCTTATGGGGCTGAAAGTGACAGAGCTCTGGGAATTCCAGGAGAGGCATGTTTAAGAAGACTCTCCATTAGCATTTTTTTTGCTTCAGCATGTGATGACTAACTCAGGGCCCCTTTTACTCTTATTGCCAACATTATAAAATTGATTTCCTTTTTGTTTATATTTCTTCTGAAGGATTTGTGTGGGATACATTCGGCTAGAGAATTTGTTTGGTGGTATAATGGGCATCCAGACTACAGGAATTTGAATCCAGATCTGATAAATACACATACAGCTGTGATTCTTGGCCAGGTACTTTCCTAGTCAGTTTCTAACTGTTGGAGCTGTGATCGAATAGATTAGCAACTCATCCATGGATGCTAATGTAGCCCCAAACAGATGTGCCTTTTCGCTTATGACAGTTTAATTTTTAGCATTAGTTAGGTTGATATTGCTTGTGGCTTAGTTACTTCCTGCCTAGCATCAAGTGCCGAGCAAGTTCATAGTGAGCTTGCATGTTTGTAATATTGGTCATACTAAAGTTATCAGAATGTGGAAGCACTTATACTATTAGACATTTAAGTTCCTCTTGCCCCCTTCATGATCTTGATCACTAGTTCTTCATGTTACTCAATTTTGTCTAAACTTTGTTCTCTAAGAAAGGCTGTTTAGTTCTTCAACTGATGTAACAAGTCATGATTGCAATTAAAGGGTCAGCTACATTAGTGACTTGTAACCTTCATTATGGTTTAAAGTGTATTGTAATTGGCGTACTGCTTGAAATTTGTTACTATGAAAATGGCCTCAAAGTGGTTGAACTAATTTAAATCAAAGGCTCGCCTCTAATAGATGTCTCCTTTCATTTCAGGGAAATGTTGCTCTTGATGTTGCACGTATACTTTTGAGGCCTACTGATGAACTGGCAACTACTGATATTGCTGAGCACGCATTGGCTGCTTTGAGAAGTAGCTCCATAAGGTTTTTATGTCTAAACTGGCTTGAGTCCATAATAGATCCCGTAAAATATCAATGTGAGTTTTATGATATTATATCCCTGCAGGAAAGTCTATCTGATTGGAAGACGGGGGCCAGCACAAGCGGCTTGTACTGCGAAGGAGCTACGTGAAATTCTTGGTGATTACTGTACTACAAGTTTTTCTTCTTTGAACTGATGTTGGTTTCTTTTTTATTTATTATACAGTGATAAGAGTTAGATCATATGGAGAAATCTAACCGTATCTGTAATAATATGTGATTTTGATGATTCAATGCTTGATTCCAAACATATACAATATGTAGCTCAAAATTGCTGCAGGAGGCTTGAAATGTAATTGCCAGCCTTCATTGCTTTTGTCTCAGGTATTAAAGATCTCCATATTCTCATACAGGAATCTGACTTGCTCAAATCCCCTGCTGATGAGGTATCATCTGTTTTCTATTTATAGCTACTCTTTCTTCACCAATCTCAAGTTTATACAATACTTGCATATTTTGGGGGAGAAACAAATGGAATAGGGAAATATTCATACTGATCTCTTGCTATGTTCAGAGAGTTCGCTTGACTAATGCTTAGAGAATATATGGATATGTCATACATTTCTGTTTCCTTTAAGTGGTGTGGCCTATTATTTTCAGATGAAAATGGAATGTGCTATCTATTTCTCTCATTCCTGTACTTGGCCTGGTTTCCTGATAGAATGAGTGAATGTTTTACTGTTACCTGACGAAAATATTTGATGTCTTTGTTTGGAAAAGGAAGAGCTGAAGAATAACCGGATACGGAGGAGGGTCTACGAGTTGCTGTCCAAAGCAGCCACTTCAAAGGCTTCACATCCAATATTAGATCATCGAGAACTCCATTTTACTTTCTTCTGCAAACCAGATAGATTTCTGGAGTCAGATGATAGACGTGAACATGTTTCAGGAGTCCACTTAGAAAAGACACGTCTGATAGGTAAAAGTCTCTTCTGTTGGTGTGAGTTGTTGGCGTCCACTGTCCTAAAAGCAATGAGGATTGACAAACTGCAATCTTGGTGAATTTGTTATTCTCTCGATTATGCCTGAGGAACTATTAAATGGGGAACCCCGTTAAAAGCTACCCTTAATAACACAGTTGAAATGATTTTTCTTTATTGATGTCTTTGGAGTTGCTCCTTGATAATATTTAGCCTGATAATGTTTAAAACTTTCAGGGGACGAATATGGAAGACAGATTGCCATTGGTACTGGAGAGTTTGAGGATGTGAAGTGCGAGTAATTCTTCTGCTACTCTAGTCTTTTACTGTCTTTGCTCATGATAGGCATTACAAGGACAACTCGTCCCCTGTTAATCTTAGGAATTCAACAGTATATGGTAGTCATATTTCTAGAAAATGAATTGACAGTGATTTTATTTTTTCTTGACCTTTGGGAACAACAAAGTCTATAGAACTACAGATACTACCTGTAAAATTCTTGGAAGTAGCGGATTATTGTTATTTGTGCTTTTCTTCTTAATCCTTCTCAGGCTGATATGCGAGTCATGTTTGGTCAAATAAATATCTGCAAGTCATGCAACTTTCCTGAGCAAATTGATCATTAGGGGACACAGGACTGGATTAGGATTCTTGTTATACTTTAGCAGGTGTCAGGAATTAATAAACCGTGTTCATGCTCGCGTTCACAGGATGGCGCTAAAGAGCATTGGATACAAGTCAATCCCTGTCAAAGGATTGCCTTTTGATTATCAAAGAGGTAAAATAGAATAAAAAATGGTTTTGGAACTTCCCGACCATGTGAATATTAATCTTACAGATTTCTCCACTTCTAATGAAATTCATGCGTGGGAAGAAGCATCAAGAACGTGGGTTTTATCTTACTCAGGTGTTGTCCCGAATATCAGGGGTCGAGTTATAAGTGAAAATTCAGGGGATTCTGCTGCGCCAGTGCAAGGCTTGTATGTCTCTGGTTGGTTGAAGAGAGGACCCACTGGGATCATTGGCACGAACCTTTACTGTGCTGAAGAAACCGTAAGCAATGCTTGATGTTTGAAGCAATTATATTTTCATGCTCTTCTGTTCCACTCCAATGTCAACTGGAGGATGATGTGATTGATAGGTGTCAAGCATTGCTGAAGATCTCCAGAAGGGGTTGTTGCAGCCATCGGCCCAAAAATCAGGAAGGGATGGTCTTCTCCAATTACTGGACGACCGGAATGTGAGAGCGGTCTCATTCGGCGAGTGGGAGAGGATCGATTCCGAGGAAAGGAGGCTCGGGAGCCTGAGGAACAAGCCCCGCGAGAAGTTGGCTTCCTGGGACGGACTGCTGAATGCTTGTTCGAGTTGAACTCGGCATAGAGTTTCGGTGCAACCTAATCGGCTTTGAGAAGCCGGATAAGATAATCTAATTTCGTGTTATTGAAACGATAAATATACAGTCCTGGGCAACATGCTGATGTGCCTCTGTTCATTGCTCTCTGCATCATTAGGCTGGAGAAACATTGTTACAGCAATTCCTCCAAACCTTGTGACGATAAATGGGCCAATGGATTTTAATATCAATTTCGATTATTTAACTCTGATAATTTCGCAAGAAAATGGGTTTTTCTTTTGTCGCTTTATAATATTTAATGTTCAGAAATTGGATGTGTTGAAAGGACCATTTTATCCCCCACACTGAGTGTGACTTTGGCCAATTCGTCCTTGCCACATGCCCTTCTGAGAGCTCTGGCACCCTCCATCACTGGAGTAGATAGATATTCAGTGAGCCTCGCTCGGCCACTTAGTTGTGTAAGACCCTCTAACAAGTTGACACGTGTAACGCGTGTCAGAACGAGACCGCTACTGACGATATGATGACCCGATAAAAAAGGGAACAGAGCCAAGCTGCGTGACCTCCCGCTCAGAATTAGGGCAAATTCCGTAGTGAAGAAAGCTCCCAGCCGTAGGAACAAGCAAGAAGCAAGAAATTGAGTAAAGCGAGTGGTGCCTGGTAAGCATGAATTAATCGGTTATCTCCCAATTTAGGATTGTCTGCTTCTAATTCTTAATTAGACGGAAGAATTATTTCAGAAACCCTAGAAAAAGGCGTAGCAAATATATGAACCAATTTGCATCCCGTGTTTGAATTGATTGCGGATGACGAAATTCCTTTGTTGTTCCCTCTTTTCCAGCAGAAAAAAGGGCATCTTGTGATATTCCTGTACACGGAGGATGACTCTTTCTGAAGATGAGATCACGAGGCTTTACCGGATTCGAAAGACGGTGATGCAGATGCTCAGAGACAGGGGATACCTTGTCGGAGACTTCGAGATAAACATGACGAGGTACCAGTTTGTTGACAAGTTTGGGGACAACATGAAGAGAGAGGATCTTGTCATCAACAAATCCAAGAGGAACGACTCTTCCGATCAGGTCTGTGGTCTGCAGCTACATAATTTCTCCGTGGGAAATTCAGCCTGAGGTCCTCTCTGGCCATCACGTTTCCAACTTGTTCTTGAGATGCAGCCAATTTAATTTAGTTTAGATTCTTAAGGCTGGCTACTTGGTGAATCGCCTGCTTTAATCAAAAGTTCGGTTATACTTTATTGAAGCTCTTAAATGAATTCTTTAATTTGCAAAAGCATAACACATCTAACCGTTTCAAGAATTTAGTCTCCTGTTTTCGGCATTTGCTGTTCTGTTATATCTGTCTTTGCTCTTCGACTAGTGTAGTCTCTCATGTATTTTGTTATGCTTAGAAAGGGGAGCCTGTACCCAGTATTTCGAATCTTATAGTATCTTGTTTGGTTGGTCTGGTTCTCCCTTTTGATGTTCTTTTGAAAATTTGCTTGACGCAGATTTATGTCTTCTTCCCTGAAGAGGCAAAGGTTGGTGTGAAGACGATGAAGACTTACACCAATCACATGAGGTCGGAGAATGTTTCCAGGGCAATATTGGTCGTCCAGCAAAATTTAACGCCCTTTGCAAGAACATGTATAAATGAAATTTCGTCAAAGTTCCATTTAGAGGTTTTTCAGGTAAAGTGATAATCTTTGTGAAAAATCTGTTTTCTATTATCTGCCCATGTTATATCTCCTGTATGACATTTTCACCTTCATTTATATGAATTTAAATCACCAATATAGAACTTTTCATGTAATGAAGGTTGGTGTGGGTCTATGCAGGAGGCTGAGCTCCTGGTCAATATTAAGGAGCATGTTCTTGTCCCTGAGCATCAGGTGCTGACAACTGAGGAGAAGAAGACTCTCCTAGAAAGATATACTGTCAAAGAGACCCAGGTCAGTATCAATCTTCTCGTATGTGGGAATCGAATATTGTTATTCATTTCTGCGTAGCTTCTGAATTATAGCCTTGAGGACATGTAGGGCCTTGAAAGCTCTTTTCAGGGTCATCTTGCGGCCTTAGTTTCTCTTAGTTTTCACTGTCTTTTCCCCCAGATATTATTATCTTTATTTTAGGTTGTAGGAATACTATTTATAGGTTTAGTCTATTTACAGTCAAAGAGTTTTTGGTTTTTGTACAAACTATAGGCTCTACTGGCCCAAAACTGGTCTTGTTTCCTCTATTGTGAATATCTGAGTCTACTTTGATTGAACTTATTCCTTGCTTTCCAGCTCCCACGTATCCAAGTGACTGATCCAATTGCAAGGTACTATGGGCTGAAGCGTGGGCAGGTTGTGAAGATAATTAGACCAAGTGAAACAGCTGGAAGATACATTACTTATCGATATGTTGTGTAGGAGAGGAGCGATTCCTGAGAGGAGAGTTTGAATGCTAGTGATGAGTTTGAATTGCCCAAATTATCCTTGTATTAAACGAGCTCTTTGGGCTTATCAGCGGTGACTACAAATTTTTGTTTGATGAAGATGATAGGAAAGAATTCCTAATCTATGGTTCTGAACAAGCTGATGTTGTGGGAGCTGCTTTGGTTTGGAGGTTGGAAGTGCTGCCTGCCTAGTTGAACTTGACCATTTCTTGCTTTAATTGCCCGGGTTGGGGGAGAAAAGAAAAAAAGAGAAGGAAAAGACTACTTATTGTAAAAAATTTTCTTGCTGGACATTTTGATAATGTAGTGAATTTTCTCACCAGGATCTGTTTATCTGTATGTTGACAAACATTGCAATGGTAACTTGGAACAGAATAAACGATACCTTGTCCCTGCTATAATGTGAATGAACTCTTGATAAACACACACAGGGACGAGTCTCTGATGTGCAAACCAATGGAGGGAAGGACAAGTCTGCGAGACTTTTCCAACACAGCATAGAATTGCAAGCTAAAGGTTTACCAAGGTTATGGAGGGGTGGGGATAGCGATGGTAATGGATGAAAAGATCTAGACGAATTTTTTCCATTATAAAGTGATGAGATTAAACATTACCATGTTCATCTTCTTTCTTGATTGTTGTATAGGTTTCGCAAATAGTTGAACTGTCAATCCAGGCTTTAGTCTGGGCATAGTCCTATTCAAGCATCTCATTAGTTCAACAACATTACTGATCTTGTGGTTTATCCTGCAATTTAGTTTGATCGTCCACCGAAACTGGCTCCACCCAGGTGTTACCCCGTGTCCAACGGGTACAGTGGGACTCCAACCACCCTTACCTGGATCCAGATGAAGTGCTAGGCACAAGAAATTTGAACTGATGCAGCCATAGTTTGTGTGAAATCCAGAAGGATTCTCAATCAACTGAATCCCCAAATGGGGTCAACTAGTCTCTTAATGAAACTTGACTTTCGCTTTTCCCTCTCATTTTGTCTAATATATATCTAATACAAGTTTGGTCTAATCGTTTGTCTGCAATCCTACTTACTCTTGTAAAATCTACTGAAGCCCAGAGATGATCATCTAAAGAAACCCGAAAAGGATTACTCTCATCAAAACAGTTGCTCGGGGAACAGCGATCTTTGGTTGTTGGAACATGGAATAGGAAGCCAATGCATAATGCAACAGCTTATGATGATTTCCTCTTCTTCTTCTTCTTCTTCTTCTTCTTCAACATGCATATTCAATCTAAAGCAGTAGCCAGGATGATCCAAACTGTTACAATCTTGGCCATCATTTACCTCAAATCTTGTCTCTACCGTCGGTCGGGGTCGCTACATTGTACTTTTGCCACGTCTAAGGTATCGTGTTACGCACACCACTAAGCAATACATTTATTATTGGGCATTTGAAACGGACATAAGCTGAGACAAGGGGCTTTGCCCCTCAATCGTGCAAACGCCTAAGAAGTCTCAGGCACGACCAGTTTCTGACTGTTCTTCTCCTACTCCCGACGCGTAGAGATAGCTGTAAAACCCACGGATTTAATATTTATAAATCTGTCCCCAGATTCATTCTTTGTTACTTCCCCTAAACAAGAATGATAATAGACCACTAAACCAAAACAGAAACAGTCATGATGAACCCTAATTATATATATATATATATGCATATAACGGTACGTCGCGTAGCATTCTATAAGAGGAAGTTTAAAGTTTTATTTGTTCATTTTCATTTAGAAATTGATACAGTGTGCAAGATGTGAAACATTCTGCTAATGTATTGAACAGTTACTGGTCTGTATCATGTGATGTGCGGTGCATCTGTTACATTTGTTCTCATAGATTGTAGGCATCGTGGAAAATAGATACCTCAAGAACATTTGCTCTCTTGTTGACCTCATTGACAAGAATTACAAACTATTCATAGACCCTGAAAGGGTTTTCAATGCAGTAAAAGGGAGTTTGGGGGGGGGNGCGAGGGGTTGTACTTTCAAGAATTTAAAATTCAATGTCAAACTGAATGTTCATGTCTGAGAAGGTCCTATTTGCAGGCCACATGATATATAAATCCTCAGAGACAAAAGCAAAGGCACCCATCTCAAGAACAATAACACTCAAGTTCACACACCAGAAGGAGATGGCTACCTTCCGGATTCTTTTGCTCGCTCTCCTCTTCGCTGCATCGGTTCTCAGCCAAACCAGGGTCGAGGCAACTTTCTGGGATACCACATATTTCACCTGGGGCGCTCATCATTCCCAGATAATGGGTTACGGCAATGATCTTCAACTCATCCTAGACAATACCTCTGGTAACTACAATCTGTGGTTCTTGATGTCTTTCCGGCCTCTTCCTGATCAACTAGTTTGTTACTTCAGAGATCCATCAACTGAGACCCAAGTACACAAGAATGTGTATGTGTCATCTGTAATCTGATCCATTAACTTTCCTGAACATTCCAGGCTCTGCTTTTCAATCGAAAAGCCAGTATCTCTTTGGAAGCATTGAAATGCTGATTAAGCTTGTGTCTGGAAACTCAGCTGGAACAGTCACAGCCTATTATGTAAGTGCAATGGAGCATTTTCTTATGAGATTCAAATTCTCATATTCGTGAGAACAGTATAAATTTATCTCTAATCTTGCAGTTATCTTCGGTTGGAAGCTGGCATGATGAGATCGACTTTGAGTTCTTGGGCAATCTCTCAGGACAGCCTTATACTGTCCACACAAACATCTTCACTCAAGGAAAAGGGAACAGAGAGCAGCAATTCCACCTGTGGTTTGATCCGACAGCCGATTTCCACAACTACACCATCCACTGGAACCCGAGTGAAGTCGTGTACGTTTAAATGACCTCCCTCCATTTTCCCCTGGTTCTCCATTTTCTTTCCCTCAACAAAGCTCTGTCAAGTCCAAGCAATTGCACCTCAGAACTAATAAAATTCATCCTCACACATCATAAAACAGTGCATTTGAAAGGAAATCGACAGAAACCGATGATTAACCAAATATAAATACTTTCCAAGATCGGTCAGGAGCTTTCTTTTCTTACGTATAAATTCTTCTCAACACTCAAGTTTGGTGACCTATAGAAATACGGGTGGAAATTTCCAGGTGGTACGTCGACAGCGTCCCCATCCGGGTGTACAGAAACTACGAGAAGGAAGGGATTCCATACCCTAACAAGCAGGGGATGTGGCTCTATTCTAGCCTGTGGAATGCGGACGACTGGGCAACCCAGGGCGGCCGGATCAAGACCGACTGGAGTAGGGCACCCTTCAGGGCCAACTACCGCAACTTTAGGCCTAGGGCTTGCACGTGGACCGGCCCAGGGAGCATTGGCAAGTGTGCTGCCCGCATGCCAAGTAACTGGTGGGCGTCACCCTACTACAGCCAGCTGAGCTACAATCAGCAAAGCCAAATGAAGTGGGTGCGAGACAACCACATGATCTACGATTACTGCAAGGACTATCAGAGGTTCAACTGGAACATGCCCCCAGAGTGCTTCAAGCCACAATACTGATGCGGAAAATATCAAGAAATACCCCGAGACTGGAATCTGAACAGTCTCTAAGAAGGATGGCAACCGGAAAGGGGTCCAGCCCTACTTCTTCTTCTAAGTCAGCTTGATACATAATATCATTTTTTTTTTGTCTTGGGTTTTTCACTGAAGATAATACTCAATTCTTGTATCTCAATAAGTCAAAGCAATAAAATTTTCCAAGAAAATTGATTCTTCCCCTGTTTTAAAGGTCACAGGAAATCAGCTAATCCAGATTCTAATGGTTGAAGCTGGCACCTCACGAGTTGAAAACTAAAATATTATCATGAAACCTGAATTCTTGAACGGTCATTTCTAATATGGCCAAGCTGAAGTTGCTAAGTAAAGAAACAGGACATCAAATGGAAACGCACCAACTTCTCTAAGGCAATGAAGAGACCACAGCACGAGCTCGAACTCGGAGGTGGAGGAAACAGAGAAAACTGACAAGAACGGGAACGGACTTCTCCGAAATCAACAAGCTGCAAGTTCAGCCGGTTTCCGATCAAACCAACAAGCTTTTGGCAATGATGACGATTCTCACAGAATGCACTTGGCGAGGACGGCGCAGCTGTGCATCAGAGCATTGATCGCACCACAGATGAGGGCCGCCGCCGCCACCACCACCTTCTTAGCATCTCCGATGATCATTGGACCGTCTTTTCTGTTATTGCAACGTGACCAGCCAAAAGTCAAAATCCCCAGCTTGACCGGTCAAAATTATGAGGTAAGAGGAAACTGCGTCGTTTTACTTCCCTGTGCTTTTTGGGTATTATTGGAAAACAATTAACACCTCCACCACCCCTACTAAATCAATCGAAATCCATTTAATTTGGATATCAATTGGCCACATAGTACAGAAAAATGCACGAGCACATGGTCAACCTATGTGTAAGTCACGAGAATTACCCAAACATCAACGCAGATGCATTTTAACAGCTAGATTGGACCGATCGTCACCCATAAATTTTCGACTAGGTGGTATACAGCGTGGATAAGCAAATCACTCTGTTGCATTTCTCGAGCATGCCCAGATTGTTAATGTTGTCTGTCTGAGAGGGTCTGTGAGTGTCTGAACCATTTAACACCGATGATTGTGTCATACACGCCAGTTATTTTGAACAATCATCACTAGCTGAGTTGAAATTACATGGCTCATTATCAGATCACGATCCCTATGGGGTTTATGGTAGCAAGTCAGTAAGACATTGAAGTGAACGCAAGATCGTGGTCTGGCGTAAACTGGGCAAAGAGAATTCTCGGTCAAGTTATCTTGGACTAAAGCTGAGACCCCAGGCAGCTCAAACCAGAGATAATGAAGTACATTACCGGTGCTGTGAGATATATCCCGAAGGAGGAGGAAGGTAGAACAAGCACGGACCTGAACCCATCTTTTTAACTCACAGCGCGGCTCATCAGAACTCGATCCTTCAAGAGAATCCGGCCTTAGAGATCTTTCAGACTCCGAGAATTGCTGAATAGTCCCTTCAGAGGACAGCCACACCTATTTTCCCTCGCTTATACTATGGGGAAGGAGAGCCTGCAAAGCATAAAACAATTGGAACACGATCGAGATCTCGAAATATAATTGAGGGCAGAAGCTGAGTATCCATTGTTGCACAGAGAGACATGAAAATAATATGAGAGAGAAATAAACATGGAGTATGATCCACTAAAATGGTAATACTCTAGTCATCTCCTGTCGAAAAGGACAGTTCAAAACAGATAAATTAAGTAATAACCACTGGATCCCGCTTCACATTACATAGAACTACTGACACTATACACGAAAGACAATCAAGTTGTTTCTGACTATATTTGAAACCGACAATGTGATCAAAGGCACCTTTGAAAGCAGTTACAGGAAACACGCAGGATCTTGATCTATCAAATGAACAGCATTCTGTTCCGATCTGCTAATAGATCAGATAAATAATAGCCTCCATACACTGCATTGGAATGCCTGTCCCTTGCAGTCTCTCGTGATGAACAGAAGGAATCCCCTCAAAGCAAAGGTTCTGCAGAAAACAACTGGCGCAGTTATCAGTTGCTACCTTCATTGTATACTCGCCACACAACCAGTTTGTCAAAAATAAAGATCCATCCTTAGCCAATAAAAATGTTAATCAATAAAAAGGTAAATCTTGAGAAGAAAATTTACATGACTTAGTGTATATGACTCACCTGGCCATCTATTTTGCCGATGAAATTCGCTGAAACGAAGATACCCAGCTGCTAGGAGGACCATTTCTCCCGCCATTCCCATGTCCAGAGTCTCCACCTCCAGCAGGGGGCTGAGGTTTTATGGGACTTCTGCTGGAGGTGCCACCAAGTGCAGATGAAGTAGATGGCATATTCACAGCACCAGTGACCTGTGACAATGAAGCAAAATTTTAGATTAGCAGTCATCTAATGTCACTGTAGATAATGACTCAATATGAACACCACAATAACCAAAACCACCTCAGCAAGACAAAAACAAACACATGCACAGGAAGTTTCTAGTTGAATTTCTTTATCTCCAGTGGATTGGATAGAGAGGGACATGTAGATTTTTTCTTGGAATTTGGTTTTTAAGAATTCTAGAATTGTTTGTAAAAATAAATTTTCACTTGCTCCAAATATTAAACTTGCTACAAACGATTATATTCGTAAAACGATTTTCCAAACTGCCATCTTCCTATTGGTACTGGCAGGTATAATCATTGAAGTCAGATGGGGTGGTGCTGTCTAGAGGAATGATGGGACTCAGCATGGCAGGGGGCAACTTCTACCATACACATGCTCAACATTGACAATGATTGTCATGGAGCAGCCATGATATGCAAGGGGCATCTAGGCCAGTCCAGAAACGTCAAAGGCAGTGGTGACAGAGGAAGTGGCATGGCAGATGGTGGCACTAGGGCCATCGTCAGTAGCAGACCCAAAGAATAGTTTTTCTAGGCTTATGATGAAAAAACACAAGGTTCGTTCAGTAATCGTCTTTTTTCAAAACAAGTTCCAAAAGGAAACAAAGACCCCAAGAATGTGCATTCTTTGACCGAATTTTATGTAACACAAGGTGGACTACGATACATTCTACAGGAGTTACCTCCAGTAACCCCACACTTTTAATGACTCTAACATCAGAATGCCTTCCCGTTCCTCAAATGAAATATTACTGTTGGCTTACATTTTTGTCGAGAGGATATCTAGAACTCGGGTTCTTCTCTGCCACAGCTTTCAACTTCATGGAAAAACCAGGACCAGCAGTATTACTTGACCTCACACGGTCCACCAACTCAGTTGGGTAAGACACATTAACAGTTCCTGACATCAGTGACGTTAGTGTAAGAAAACAGAGCCTATTCTATCATATATGCTAAAATGTTGAAGATCATGCAAGAGATCCATTATTTTCCGTATAATGTTAACTGCTCTAAACTGGAGTCTATAATAAAGACTAAAAACAAATGTAGAGTGACCACTGATTCCTTGGATCACCAGATAGATAACAACAACAGCTGCTGAACAATTTAAACATTCAATTAATTCATTAGTAAGTCAAACCTTTGTGATTGTCCATTTCTGATGGCACTGGAGGAATGGTACTCCCTCCAGGAGCTGGCTGTGAAAAATGAGTTTAGCAGAAAATTAGTGCAGAAGAAAATTTGAATTCACATTCATCCAAAGTAAAACAGGTGAATTAAGAATTTTGAAAAGGCAACTCCAGTTAAGTAGACAGGGCAGATATAATAGGGATAAGGAAAAGAAAAGAATTTTTAAAAATGAAACTGATGCAAAATGCTAACAATCTAACAAATCCTATAGAACTAAAAAAAGAGGATCTTGAACAGAAAAAGTAGTGGTGATACTTACAGACAACCGTGAAGTTCTGCTCTTTTGTGCTTGCTGGTACTTTAGTATTGTCCAATCAAAAATATAGTCGAATTTATATCCTGAAAGCAATTGCCATGAAAGACAATTAGAAGAGGCAAAAGGTAGAAAGGATGTTATATTTCTGTTGTAAAAACTCTTTCATGAAATGAATGGTATAATTATCTTCTGTGAACTACACAATGGCTTTCAGTGATGACGGCATCAAGACAACTCAAAACATGAAAGCACCAAAGGTTGCAACTCCAAAACATTTAAAGTACATGGCATCTAGTAATGCTACTATTGGCATTGGTCCTAACCATCAAGGTATTTGGCCACTAGATAAACCACTCAAATGCCTCCTAACAAAGAGTCTCCTAATGATTCCCATAGAACATAATGGATATCCACCACAAATATTTAGAAAAATCAGTCATAAACAGTAACTTGCCTCCAAGCTCTGAGATGTAGTAGTTCAAGTGACATATTTCAAAGAGACATTCTTAAATTTCCAAAATATCATCTCTCCTTTTATTAATTCCGCTAGATTCTAGCTTATATAAAAAAAATTAATCTGTGTAATTTGCAGAACCATATGGATTTTCTTGGCTATCTAATAGTCAGTACCTTCACGAGAAAATAATTCACGGAAGAGCCGCTTCAAAAATCCATAATCTGGCCGTTGATCAAATGTTAAGGAACGGCAATAATGGAAATATGAGGCAAACTCCACAGGGTGAGATTTGCAAAGCACCTTCAGCAAAGAAATTATCTCTGGTCAAATTGGATAATTAACACATCAAACTCATAGAGTAGATAGCAATAATTAGCCAATGTGCACCTCTATAGGAATCGACTGCTTCTTTTCACATATCTTATCATATTTTTGCTTTTTTGTGGCAGCTTTCAACCCTTGCCATGGAAGGCTGTGAAAGAAATTTGTCAGTTCAGCTACTATAAGGACCATTCTAGAAAATGATAAGCCCATCAATCACACCATCCGTTTAGAGGTTATTGATAGAAAATTCCAGCTCTGAAAACTTGCAAGATACCATACCTTCCTCTCAAAAAATATAGGAGTACATAACCTAGTGACTCCAAATCATCTCTTCGGCTTTGTTCTGATGAAACATATGGAAGAGAAAAGTAAGAGTTACATCTTGAAACAAGTAAGCCAAGAACATATAAAAGAAAAGGCAACCGTATCTTCACTTTACTCACCAATCCCGAGATGAGTATTGCAGCTTGCATAACGTGCAGTGCCAGTCAAGTTTTTATTCTCCCTTCACAGGCAGATATATAAAGTCATGACTAAAGTCTTCACTAATAGATAAAACTTTCTTCAAAAGAAAAGATCCAAACTATTATACAAACTCCTGACAGCCGGGGGCCTATGAACTTTATCTAGCACCAAATTGTCAATACCAGCACAATGCTAAACTCCATAAAATTGAAAAACTACATTGATATAGTCTGAAGAACAAACATGTACCTATAAGGAATGTGGCGATTTGAGACAGAGTCACGATATCTTTTTGCAAGCCCAAAATCGATAATATAAACCTGAAATTTTAGTCAGAAGATTGACCAAAACGATCAAAGGTAAGATCAAGCAATGCAGAATCACACCTAAATAGTAAACATCTATAATGTTAAAAAAAAACAAAATTCAAAGGAAAAAAAATAATTGTACCTGATTCGCTTTTCGACCAAGACCCATGAGAAAATTATCAGGTTTGATATCTCTATGCAGAAATCCTTTCGCATGCACATATTCAATTCTTGTTAGCTACAAAACAGCATACCGTTAAAAAGAATAAAGAAGAAAAATATGAAAATGCAACAGAAAAAGAACAACATTTTAATATAACCATGTTGAAATAGCCAATTTAATAGCAATACAAGAAAATTCATGAAAATCTTGATATAGCAATCAAATCAATCACAAAGTCAATTTTAGAATGAGGACAATTAAAATTCCTACTCACCATTTGATCAGCTAGCATTAATACTGTTTTCAACGAAAACTTCCTCCCACAATACACAAATAAATCTTCTAGACTAGGTCCAAGAAGCTCGAGGACGAGTACATTGTCTTCTCCATCTACGCCAGACCATTTTATGCTGGGAATTCCACCTGCATGATTTTTTTAAACAAAAAAACAACTTATAAGGAGCAAACTATATGTATATATATCTTCAAATCTTCATTTGAATATATAGGATGACACATACTTCCTCCCTGAAGTATGTTGTATAATTTGGCCTCATAAAGCAATTGCGGATGCTTAGTCTTGCCATTCTCCTGGGAACATAGACAAAGGAACAGCAACTTGTCAACTGAGCTGTTAAGTTGCAATTACAAACAAAGATCATCAGGTGATAGCGCAAGAAATTACAAGCAGTTGGTTCAAAGAATCATCCAGATTGAGAAAACGGAAAATAATGAGATATAGGTAGCGGAATCCCAATGAAAATTCCAGGCAGACCTTCTCCCCAATTGTTCCACCTTAACCAGAATGAGAATAACATTTTCATTAACTCATTGTTTCCTGGTCTTCAACTGAAAATGCAATATGAAGAGTGAAAACATAAACGTATAGACATATAACCATATACTATCTCGAAGAACAGGCACAAGCTTTTCCTCTTCTTCACCAGAAGGAAGAGGTTATTCGTGTAAAACAAAAAGGTTGAAGAAAAACAAAGAACAACCCCAGGTTTATCCAGGATAGTCATAAGGCAGTCGAGTTTCAGCTCAAAAAGGAAGGGAGTTGCTTTCAGTCAATTCCTCTGTCACTTAGCACGAAATTGAATGTAGGTTCACAATAATCCTGGTCATAACACCAAACACCCAGGGTATGCTTCTATTAGTCGAATTGGAGTGCTTAATTGTAATTTCGCCTTCTTATCTCCTTATCCCTCCCTATTCCCCACACTTGAATGGGTAAAAGAGACACCTTTTTAAGGGTCTAACACTTCCCTCCATACATAGCCCTCTTACAAGAGTTGCCAAAGAGGGATTTGTTTATCCTCCGAATTCCTCCTCTCCTTATTCCTCCGAACCCTCAATCCAAAATTGCCTAAAAGAGAGTTGTTCATATATGACTCCCAGACAGACTTACTAGCTTCACGGCAACGATCTCAAACGTATCGACATGGGTAGCTGCAAAAATACAAATTTAAGGGAGACATCGATCAGTACAATGAGCCCGACGCCAAAAAGAAGAACTCTGATTCGGCTTGATACGCGCAGAGGACAGTGCAAAAGTAGACAAGGAACTCGTGGACTGACCCAGAAAGATTTCACCGAAGGATCCGCCACCGATCTTTCTGCCGAGCTTGTACTTGCCGCTGCCGACGACTCGTTCCATTTGCTGCAGCTAGAAGCCAATGTTGATTTTGCTTATCGGGAGGGGAGAGGGAGAGAGAGAGAGAGAGACGGGGGTGGGGGTGAAATGGGGGAAAGGCGAAGACTTTCGGGGAAACTTCTAAGAAGTTCTTGATTTTTATTTTTCAATTAGGGGAAATTTCAAATTGATTATGGCGAAAGCCCATTGAAATTTAATCAAATAATTAACACTCCTTTACTCATTTCCTCCATGTTTTGGCGCCGGCTCCATGTTGGGAATGCAACTTGCATCACATCATTCTCGACACATTAGCCACATTATTCTAGTCCATCCATCCCAATTAGAATTGTCACAAACGGCTCGAGCCTCACTACGAACTGGGCCTCACCGCATATGACTGACTGATCAGCACGATAGGACTTTGATAAAGCAGATGAAGATTAATCGAAATATCCACCCGGAAAGTTGAAGTACAGGGAAATTTCATCAGAAGTTTAGCACCCAGAAGCCACGGCTAGAGAAGAGGGCAAAGCTAGAACTGTTGGGTGGACGGACATAACTATTGTTCCAAACTGCCTTTAGCTGACGAGTTATAGTGAACCCGAATTAGGCTTCCAAAATTGAGAGATTTCGCAAAACCATCTTATTATGAAACAGCCAAGGGAGGGGGAATTACAGAACAGTCAAGTCGTGTGTGCCTCAAGCTCTACAGTTAATAAACTAATGGAAGAACCTGTTTCGCTATCACCACCAGCATGATGACAAGACGGGATTTACTTTCTATTTTCCAGCAATTTTCTCCCACCAGCATCCCTCTGCAGAGGATCGGTCCGGCCTGGGGACATTGATTTGAAAATGGCATGCCCTGTGCGATCTCCTCCGGTCTCACTCCAGTTCCTTGAGGAAGTCGACATTGTCTACAAAAACCTGAGAAAGTAGGGAACCAGATAAATTACTAAGAGGATTGGGGGATGCAGGAGTTGGTTAATCATGAATGTATTATCACGAATAAATTTACTTCACAAACTTAGGTTTTTAGAACAAATGATGCTAAGCTTTCAGATTTTTCTTTACGGAGTTGCACAGATATATGTCAATGTATCCATGGGCAGGTAAGCAACAAACTTGAAATACTGATTAAAATAGGTCCTCCTCCCTAACACCAACCATCTGATTTACCTTAAGCCACGAGGTAGTGGGAAAATATCCAGCTTGGACTCAAGAAAGGAACCAGAATCAAGTTACTTTAGACAGGTCAGAAGACACAGGCAAATGGAGACATCAAGGATTATATAGTGTTAATGATGAAATAGAGTCATCATTCACTAGGGATCAGGAGTTAAAGATAACAAGTGCCAAAAGAGAAAATATTATCAAAAGATTTGGTACCGTTTTCCAACCATCCGGATCCAAGCACGCTGTGATCTTTGTGTTGATACCGGGTAATGGTCCAGGTTCCCGGGTTATCTTACCACCATTGAGTTTGACTGCCTCTGCTGTTTTATAAACATCATCGGTGCCAATAGCGATCTGCCAAGAAGCAAGAATCAGTCCAAACATACTAAATGCCTCGCTGGCATAGCAATTGTTGAACATCAATTTTGTATTACAAGAAAAGGAGCTCATATTGCATTTTAAGGATATAGAATAAAATAGGTCACCAAAATGATGACTTTCTATATTCTGCTCTCTGTTTAGTTGGAGAAGATACCCAATCAACACATTGGATATAACTGAATAATTAAGAGTCGCATTTGAAGTGAAACTGACAGCCATATGATTAGCCACTAACTAGTATGAAGAAATAATTAGACTGATGGTTTTCCTCAATTCCAGATGATGAAAATACATAGAAATAGACTGTGAATAATAACATATGTATAAGAGATGAGGAGGAAGAGTTATGCACCTGAGCGTAAGCATTTCCTTGATCATATTCAGTGACACCATAGTTATATGTCAACTCCAACACGGCATTCTTGTCTTCACGGCCATATCCCATCATTGCGATAGTATACTGCATAAATGAAGAGGAGATTTCTAATACCTTCTTATAACTAACAGGCACAAAATCATTTCACCCATCAAGGCAATGAAGGGGAAATGATACAGGCAACTTGATTGGTCAATCTATGCATATTTCCTAATGAATCTTGTTATTAGACCTATCAAACTGTAGCTACATGAGACATTTATGAATACCATTATCAGATAAGAGCTCAATTTAACTGAAACAAAAGTTAGACTACTGAACAAAGTATAGCATTTAGTACCATGTACTCTGGGTTATCTCTCTTGCGAAGAAGCTCCATACCAAATGCCTGAGATGTAAAAGTGTGATTACTAGTAAAAGTATCTATGGACATTAAGGATGCTATAAAAAACAGCAGCAGCAATTAGCAAGTCTCACCTTCTCATAGAAATTTATTGATCGATCAAGGTCACCTACACGGAGCATTACTTGGCAAAGGGGCTCAGGTGTTGGCCCTCTCTCCAAAAGTTCAAACTTGTAGCCATCAGGATCTTCAATAAATGCAATTACAGTGCTGCCACCTCTGACAGGACCTGGTTCACGGGTAACTTTGCCACCTTTTGCTTTGATGAGATCCACAGTCTTGGCAACCTAGTCATGTACACATGCACAGGTCTGTTATGCATGAAGCAACTTCAAGTACCAAAAGTTTTTGACATGCTTCATATGCACTACTTGAACTAACTGAAGATCATAATGAGGAATATAAAGACCATACTAGCTAAATGAGAAGAGAAAAGAATAAACATGCGGGAAATAGTGATGCATCTAGGATATTGTTCCATGGGTAAAATCACCTCATCTGCCAGGTCATAATAGGAGGTTCATTTGTTATAGTCTCATTCGATCATTTAAAATATTACTTCTATGAAGTTTCAGCCTTTTAACAGTTAGTGCTATTCATTTTGATGAACATTAGCACATAACTGAAATTCAAACAAAATAAATTGTGATTTAACACTTACATCCTCAACTGCTATACCAAAATGACCAAAGCCAGTCCCAATGTCATACTTGTCCACTCCATAATCTGATAAAAACCATTGATAACATAAGTATTACAAACAGAAAAGCCAGATGTCGCCGAGGAAATGGGACGTGTATGTCTTATTATGGTCGAAATTAAGGGAAACTTTTTCAAGAATTCACAAAATTATCAATAACGTTACATATTTAATACACCAGAAAACTTACTGTATGTGAGTTCAACAACAAAATGTGAATCCTCAGGGCCATAACCGAGGAAGGCATTTGTGTATCTTTCCTCTGGTATGTCACGTTTCCGCAGCAGCTTCATTCCAAGGCACTCTGTGTAAAATCTGTTGCCACAAGTATTATAGATAATATTCTAAATCTAACACCTACAAAATGGATGAGAAGAGGCACTCATTTTTCATCCTGCTCATTACTTTATGGTTCTGTCCAAGTCCCCCACACGGTAGACAACATGAAGCATTCTTCTGTTGTCCCTTTTTACCCAGTCTAGAAGTTTTTCTGGGTCTGTAGCTGTGCTCGCTTGTGCCACTTTTGCTGGTGTACTGGAAGCAAAGACATTTTTATTTCCTCGCACCATCTGTGAAGCACTAAGGCCAAAGTTCTGTGACTGCAGGGCAACTGAAAAGGAACACTGTGTCAGTAGAAATTTTCTGCTAATAAATCCTAATACAGGCACAAGCTCAGATTAATCCATAAAATGTTTCCTCTCTAATCCTAAATATGCGATGACATGAAAGAGGGTCTGGGTCCTATCAAGTCACCTGACCAAAGAACTAATGATGGAACATAGTTTGGACCATTACTCAGGAAGAAAAGGATTGGTCTCAGTTGTGAAATCAGCGATTTCATTCAATCAAAAGCATTTGAGAAGCCAGTAGGAAACCTAGTTTTTGGCTGTGGGCAGATTATGGACTGACCCTCCAACAGAGCTGCACCAGCGTGAAGCACCAATAATGGACAATTCCACGCTAGAACTCGAAGTTCCTTCATTTCACCAACTAATGTGGCAGAGGAACCAAAACGGGTAACTTTTTTTCCAGAGTGCGAGTAGAAGTATTTCATTCATAGTCACATAGAAAGCGAAACGCCGCTCTTCAATATACAACACGATGCAGCACTTCACGGTGTCAAACATTTATCCAATTAACTAACAGCAGCATACGTACCCAGACCGAAGCTGCCACATAGCTGAAACTAATCACTACACAAAAGTTCTCTACGGCCATGTTAATGAGAACTACGAAGCTCTGACCAGAAAAAATAATAATAATAATAATAAACCTCGAGAGACGCAAGGTTCGAGTGTTGAATCGAACCCGGAGGAGCAGTAACTCACCACTGCCGAGATGAGAAAGAGCGACTCCCCGAGAAGGCGTGCGAGAGAGGCACAGCCGGGGCGCCGAGTGGGAGGAGGCGAATCCGAAGGAGGAGGAAAGGGAAGGCCGAACGGAGGAGGCCATGGGTATAAGTCTCAAGCCTCAACCCACTCCTTCTCCTTATACCGTGGTCAACTGAGCCCTCCTATGGCGTCCGTCTGCAAGTGAGCATCCGGAGAGAGCGAGTTTTCGTGTGTGTGTGGATGAGACGATAAGTTTTCGTGAGGGGACCGGTAACCCGGGGTCCCGGCTGGCTTTTTAGAGAGGGAAAAAAACAGAGACAGTGATGTTGGACTAAATATTATAAAGGTTTTATTGCATAAAATTTATTATAACATAAAATACATAGATATCACCCCACTGGCCGCTCCAGTCATAACCGACCCATAAATCCCCTAATGGATCGGAGTCGATTCTGCTACCATTTATTATAACACGTCCAATTCGGCCTCAATTTGCCCAAGGAGCCTGTGTCCCCACCATCACGGGAGATGCAGTCTCCCTCATGCATCAAGTGCTGGATGAGATTACAGAGAAAGAGGCGACCTCTTTTTAAGGAAATCTCGGGGGGGTTGGTCATGGATGGATGGATGGGTACACAGAAAATTATTGTCATCAGATTAGTACAACAGAGGAAACAAAGGAAATGGCGGAAGACAGGGAATTACTTCAATGTACAACACCACGATCGAACCCATTCACGCATCAAATTTGACGGGATCCCGACTCTTAACACTGCTGAGAAGAGGACTCCCGCCTGAAAGATTAATCGCAGTGATTAATCATTCAGTGATCGAGATTCATAATTGATTGGGACTGGGCATACATCTTTCTTGGCCTGGTCTGGTCTGGTCTGGTCTAGGTAATAACAGAACTTGCACAGAAAGGAACGGCCCCGAAAGCAGTGTGATAACAACAACGGGCTAGCATCAACTCTGAGCAGAAGCAGCAGGATTCTTGCTCGGAAGGTTCGACATACCATTGCTACCATCTCGGTTAGGATGATCCTCTGCAGCATGCCTCGCAAATTCTTCAAGGGACATGTGCAATCCATGGCAAGCACAGACGATCCTGACCTCGTTTGCACTGTATTTGTAAGGGACACCCGAGATTATCCTACCATTCTCAACTCCAGTGGAAACCCAGGGCAGGTTTGGGTAGGATCCACATCCACCGAACTTCAGGTCTGCAGCCATTCCAGGCTTTATAGTGGATAGGTCAACAGTTGACCCTTCCAATGTTGGCCTCTCAGGTTTTCCCTCAGCTTTTTCTTCATTTTGAGAAGAACCTTCTTCCAGGATGTTTTTACCGTCTGCTTTGGACAGCTCCAACGGCTTCACATAATGCGGATTCATCTCAGGCAATGTACGAGAAATTACTTGCATCGGGGCTGCATGAAGCAATATAAAAGAGATAAAACTTCTATTAATGAGTTCAAAATAAAAAGACAAAATGCACAGAGGGGAAAAATGCTTGCATTGACTGGAGGGAAGCATCAGACAAACGGTTACATCAAACCAATGCAGAAGAAAATAACAGAATATCTTATTAAATAAAAGACGTCTGTATAAAGCCTATGTGAAGCTTCATTCCATCAAGACAACTTTATCGCAACTGAAAGAGAACTCAATACCATGATTTCAGAATGGAAGAAAGGTATCATTCCCCCATTGATACTACAACAACAAAATGGGCAACAAAATTTGCATCTGGATGTCGTGAAGTTCAAGCAATTTCATTGGGGCCAAAGAGGTCAATTCAACCATATGAAAGGTATCCAGTTCATGTTACTGGTACAAGGGGACAGAAATTTATTCAGTTTTAAAGGAACAGTACCAGTATAGGTAGACTGCAACTGCTGGCCATGAGAAATCAAGCCCCAAGAATTATCCTTATCCAATGTCGGTAGCTGGACAGGTGAATATCCGAACATCACCGGCAAGTTTGCAGGAGTCACAGGCTGAGCATCTGGTCGCTCACCATTTATAGCAGGCATCACCTGTTTCAGTCCAGAAAAAGGATGACCTGATATGACTGGTGCCCCTATAGCATTTGCATCCTGAATGGTGACCGGAGGGGACCCATTTATCAGGTTCATCGATTGGACAGCAAAAGGAACACCATAACCAGAACCTCCAGCCTTAAATTCATTATCATGATTTGTTCTTTTTTGGCCTTTTACTTCCTTTTGGAACTCCAGAGGGCATCTCTTGGAGGGATCATTGTGTGCAACTGGCCTTGAGATCAAACCCTCAATTTCAGAATCTGCCACATCCTCTTTGTCAGCAGTTGAGCCTTCTTCTGCAGGGACTGAGATATGCAGCATCTTATTCTTGTCCTCTACATCAGCATAGGCTTCTTTCTCATGCCTCTTGGATTGATTTATTTCATCAAATAGCATTCTTCGCTTATTACCTGGTTCCAATCCCTTCTCTTCCTCTGTCTCAGCAGCTCTGTAGTTTCCACCAGACCAGAGGTTTCTTGCACTCAAATTTAGTGAGGCAGAGCTAGCATCAGCAGCAGCTCTGGAGAGATCGTTAAAGAAGTTTTCTGAAGACTTTCCAAAATCACCATGGAAACCGATGGTGGAATCTGGTCTATGCATTCCAGGATTAAGGAAGTTCTTAAAATCATTTACTATTTTGCTTCTTCGATCAGTATCTTCTGCCAGGATAAGCGGACTACCACTTTTACCCTTTTCTTTCCCAGATGATCCTCCACAAGACAGGCCTAGGCTGAGCTCAAGCCCATTATCATCCTCCATTTTGGTAGAAACAAAGGATCTTCTGAGTTTTCAACTGTCTACCACGTTAGCACTTTTACACTGCCACCAACATGATGAAGCTGCAGTGAATTAAGGCCAGGAGAACAACATCAATCTTCAAAAGATGAACTTGAAACACAATTTGGTTTAGAAGTAACTAGATAGGCATAGTAGAGGGTGAGGTAAGGATTTGACGTCAAAAGTAAAATCAAGGACAGTAAGCTTTCTTTTATATAGGCTGAAGTAACCAGATCTAGTCATCAAAGCATCATTAAACTCGAGATTTAACTGAAGCAGCAGATAATTCCACTTAAACAGCAGTTAAAATGATTGGCTTCTCAGCCAAGCACACCTCAAGTTAGATTGGCGATGAGTTACAACTCTTCAATAATTCGGCTACCGTTTTATCACAAAAACATCTTATATACACGTTACCATTTGAACTAATCTAAATAACGACTCTTTAATAAACAGTAAGACAAGATCTCTCTCTTCAGACCGTGTTTCATGCAAAAAGTTAAAGCTAATTGCAGCAACGATCTACGGCACGGTTTCTGAAATGATCGGATTCCCGGTCAATAAGATCCAAACTGCCCCCAAACTAAAGCACTTTAGGACAAAAAACGCAAGTAACCAGATCTTCCACATCTCCCCGCCGTTCATGCGGACCTCAGATCAGCTCACACAAGAATAATCAATTCACAGAGAAAGAGAGAGAAGGGTGATCGAAATGATAGAGTACTCAATCACGCACTGCAACAGAAAAAGCTGAACCGTCTAGAAGTCAGCAGCAGTTGAGCAAGTAAATCGGTACAAGAGCTGAGCTCAGTTAGAGCTTTCCTTCAGAAAGCAAGAAGCGAACCTGTCCAAAGCAACGGAGGGAAAGTCGGAGGAGGAACTCAGCATGCACTCGAGGAGATCCGATCCGAACCCTAGGCCGAGTCACATTGTATAACACAACACAGAGGAGAGAGAGTGGATGAGGAGGAAGATGAGAGAGAGAGAGAGGGGGGGGGGGGGGGGAAGAATAATTCCAAGCCACCACTAGTTGAGCACACGTGAATTTCATGCTCATTTAGTCCGTGTTTTTCTCAATTTTTTGTTTATTTTATTAAAAAATATACATTTATATTTTCCATATTTTCTATTTATATTTATTATTGTTGAATAACTCTCATATCCTATATAATCATTCAATAAAATATAGGTTTGCCAAATTTTTATCCCAACTATCATTTCCTCTAACAAAAAGAATTTAATGTTGAAGAAAAATGTTATTTTATACAGTGTAAGGTTCAACTATGGTACTTCAGTCTAGCCCAACACCAAAATATAGTGGTATGCCTAAAAAGACTACGACCCAAATTATCAGGTCCAAGCAAGCTTAATTTGTACTGTCAGATAGTCCGATAATGCATGATATCAGCAGCATTGTTATTGAAAGCTTTCTGACAATTTTGGGCTTGGACCTAACGCCAAGTGGCATAATTAGCCCAGACATGGCGATTCAGCTTGGTTCGAAAATCCCAACCCATGCATGAACGCTTGGGGCTTCAGGCCATCCGGCGAGAACTGAATCAAATAAAATTTTATTTTTAGAACTATATTTAAGAATTTACGAGCATCAAAACAAACTTTTAAGTATCATAGTCGATCGATTGATCTAAAATTTGTACTAATTCTAAGAAAATATTGAAATAGATTTAAAGATATGATTTTTTTTTACATAATTAGTCGATTCTTTTAATGTTTTATCATAATTTTTATTTAATTTCAAACTCTCTTCTTTTTTTGTGCTCCAAGCTGGCACGGCCCGATTCATTTTCGCGTCCGGGCCGGGCTCGTCTTTGCCATGTATGAATTAGTGATTGGCTCAGTTTTTATCACAATTTAAGAACAAATACGGGCATAAATCTAAAGCATAATTATTTCACATAGTTGGTTTAATTTTTATCATAATTCTCTCCTTCAAGAAAACAAAATCTGCTGCGCTCGAGCTCGACTTGAAATACCCCAATCCAAGAATGGTTTTTTTCGTGTCGGGCTTGGACTGAGCCCAATTTTGCCAAATCTAATAGGTTATCTGGGCCTATGACCTTATTTTACATGACATGCCATTGTTTTTTTTTCAAACAAACAAAAATTATAACACGTTTGGTCGGATAAAGAGTGCAATATATGATCACAATACAACATGCAATTTCAAATTTTATTATAATATAATTTTGCATATTATTCATATTGATTTTACGTATAGAACCATGTTTTTTAAAACCGAACCAGAACCGATGTAGGCATAGATTCATTGATCAAACCAGAAATTTAATTAATCAAACCGCATGTCTAATAAATAATATTAATAATATAGCATTACAAATAAATTTATATAATATCGTAATTTGAATATGATTTATAATAAAAATCTTAATATAATCATTATATTAAATAAAATTTTAACATAAAATATAAATATATATCCAGTAAAATGAAATATGTACATTATAATAGATTTTATTTTTTTAATTTTAAGTCAGGTGATTTCCCCATCAGTTCAATTGGGTTTATCGGTCGAACTGCGAACCAGCCAGTTCACTGAAGTTGACCTCATTGAAAGTGCAATTAGATTTTTTTTATAAAAACCAGATCGGTTGAGTTGCCAGTTCTAGATTGAACCGGGCCAGTTTTTAAAACTATGTATAGAACACGTGAAATTCTTATATTATATAGTTAAGAGTATGCTCGTCTCATCTGTCACTAAAATTCTCCTTCGATGTTGAAATTCCCAACGGATTATTACGACTTTCCATAATCTAGTGCTGCTCAAATCAAACCGATCAAGTCAATGGTGATTTTGGGGGCATTTAAGCCCAAATCGAGTGGAGGTGCTCTTACTGGGGGGAGCCCACAAGAAGCTCTAATTCGCTGTACGGTCCTATTCCTAAGCATGAGATTGGCATGAAGCTCGACGGTGTCAAACGACACGACATGACTTCCCACCACGATGTAATTCGCATGGCGATCGATTAGATGGACGACCCGACTGAGCCACTCGGGTGGCTGTGGCATCCTCCGGGAACCGGAGAAATGCTGTGTACATCTCAACACCGATCTTAAACTCCGTTCAATGACCACCTGTTCGTTGAGCATCATCGACACAACACTACTATTCATGATATCTAAATCTGAAATTTCACTTCAGGAGAATAAATATCGAAATATCTCAATAAGTTAATATTAATGACTTAACGGTATAATTTAACGTTATTTTACTTTTAATTAAATTATTTTAATTCTATAAATATAAAATATTAATTTTTAAAGAGATTTACTTAATATATAAATAAGAGATTTACACATTATTGGATGGATAAATTAGTTCATATTTTACTTTTGATTAAATTAATTTAATCCTATAAATATAAAATATTAATTTTTAAAGAGATTTACTTAATATATAAATGAGAGGTTTGTTGGATGGATCAAATTAGAACTAAAATTAGTTCAGGATAGTTGGACTTAACCAAAGCATACGACTATACGAATTTTTATTAAAAAAATGTTTTATCGAAAATTTTAAAAATTTAAAATTTATGTTATCCTGTCGGAACTTGTGGGATTGTATTATCGTCTGATCGAAGCTGACAAACACCGTCGGCGTCTGTCCGTGGACCCCGGAAGGCCCACATGCCTCTTAGCGATGATAAATAAAATTTTTTACCATTTATTGGTGGATGTCTCCTCATATGTCATAATTTTTCATATGAATAATGCTTTTTTTATTCATTAAAGTTTTTAATTTAAGATTAGTTAGTATTTAATAATTAAGAATTTTTAAACATCCGTTAAATTTTTATTAGTTAATTCACTAGGTTAGTGTGCGACATCGTGACACTATTATTAGAGATGTTAAATGAGTCGAGCTGATCCGAAATCGGACTATTCAAATCTAGAACCTGTCTGAACCGTTCCTAACCTAACTCGTAACCGTTCTTAGTGGGTTTGGAACGGTTACGTGCCAGTTCCGAAATATGGACCCGTTAAATGGTAACTGACTTATATCGTTACCTTGTTGAACTAATTCGAAACTGTTTAGAAACCGGTCTGAAACTGTAACTAGCTTGGACCCATTGAAAATCAACCCAAACCACCAAAAATTTTGCAAATCAATGGTTGAATTTTGTCATGTCAATTTGAAATTTAAAAAACATTAAAAAAATAGACGGTTCACTGACCAAACCGGCTCGGACTGTTAATCGACCTATTTATAAACGATTCTAGGCCGATTCATATTTTATCCGAACCGTAACTCGTAACGGGACCAGCCGGTTAAGCAAACGGACTAAACAATAACCGAGTCAAACGGTTCCAGACCCATTTTGAACTAACTCGAACCGCACTTTTAACAATACTAATTATTGCACATAAAACCCTCTTTGGTATTGAATAAATAGTACACGCGATCAGCTTTAATGGCCACGGCCATGCTCGAAATTTGCAAAATTACGTTGATAAATATATCTTCTTTTCATTTTTACAAATAGGAAGGTCAATATTTCTATTAAATGCGATAAGATGCAAGATATCATTCTCCATCTTATGTGCAAAAACTTGACTCACCCTTCTATCTTCCACTTTCTATTGTTCTCTCTCACACATTTCGTTCGTGCCCAAAGAATTAATAATTTTTCTAATAAAACAAATTTGGTACAGTTATATTATTACTTAGCTAAGTTATGATCGGTTTGATTCTTGACAAGATTTCAAGTAGGAAAAGATTTCTCCCATGAATTTTAAGGTTACTGTTTTAGGGGAAAATGGAATTGACGGATAGTGCGGTTTTCAGCCAAAATCAATTTGGATGGGTACTTCCACGTAGACTCCCATAACTATCACTGCTCTCTCATTTCATCCGGTTTCCTTTAGGATACTTTTCTTATCCTATCTCTCTATTTTTCATGGAAACACACAGAGTGCTTAGAAATCTAACTGAATCTAACTGACCCAAATTCAAGCCGGTCGATTCGACGAGTGTTAAATCTCTCGTCAACACGGGGGCGTTTTTCAATTGAAAAGGAGATAAAAAGGGGGCATTGAGCCAATCCGATACTTTGCCTCCTTATCCATTGCTATTTTATCTGCTGTCCAAGCTCAACAGAAAAGCATATGGTAGTTGCCAATTGTTCCTTATTTTGGAGATACTGTCATCGTTTTTACCGTCAAGTGATGGTGACTGGTAAAGATAATCAGGCAGGAAATGCGTCAGGATTGTCTCAAAATTTGACAGATCGGATTTGAAATTCATCCATTTTTATAGTCTCTAAAGTGTATAAAATATAGGAAAATCTTGGGACTGTGACATCATCGGCTGACCTTTGGCCTTCCCATGAATTTGCTGCCTCTGAGCTCCCTTACATCTTCGAGCTGCTTGCTTTAGGTTGGTCTGGGAGGACGCTGGAGAGCCCGAAATCCGCCATTCGGAATTGAGATTTCCTCCCTGCGGTGACGGGCAGAGAAAAAGGGGCAATGGCAGGCGGAGGCTTCGTGGAAGCGGGGAACTTGAAAAGGGCCCACCTTTACGAGTACAAGATCACTGGGTACTTCATCTTTGCCTGCATCGTTGCAGCCCTCGGTGGCTCCCTGTTCGGATATGATCTGGGCGTTTCAGGTCAGTTTTCAGGGAACGCATTCTCCGCAGTTTTCCCACACGGTTCGGTGTCTTCTAAGAAGATATGGTCTCATTCGTGCTTCCGTCCTTCATTCATGCTTTCTCATCGGTCATCGGTTGTCATCCAGAGCATTATACTTGTGTATTAACAGTTCAAATTTCAGGGCACTGGATGTCTTACTTCTTCTGGGTTTTCAGTGTCTTCGCAGGTTTTAATTCAAGAGGTTTATGTACGTTTTTAATTTACGTCCCTGTGCATATTCACACTCACTATTTTTATGATACAAGCGAGTCCTTCCATTGGTCGTCCATGTCTGCTGAATTTCAAGTCCCTTTAATTGATGTGCTCTCTGCTGTCATCATACCATCACGATATCGATTGGTCGCGATTCAAGTTTTCCATCACCTTTTCCAGATGAGCACAAGATGATCTACGATGGCCGAGTGCCAAAGTCTTAGTTACTATAATAATTAGTTTCTCACCATCGATATGATGGTTGACTACATCTGCATGATGAGATGAAGAGAATTTCCTTGCTCCAGATTTTAGGTGATCGGTTAACCTCTGGGTCTTGTGGCATCAAAAGCTTTTCATTCACCAAATTGATGGGGATTTATTGAAATTCAATTTTCCATGGCTTGTATGCGGGTTTGTGTCAGCTGATTTGCCCTTTGTATGTTGAATCATTCACCTTACAAAAGGCGCTGAAGGAGATGTGCTTTTCAGCATTTTCGCATGTCGTCAGGCAATTAGAAAACAGAGCACTTCCTTGCCACATTTCTTGTTTATCCATAACGGCAAGAATTGCGAAGATTATGGACATAATTAAACTAAATACTCGAGATGCATGGCTCCCCCGATACTTGATACGCCCCTCTCTTTGATTCCTTTGTGAAGGATGAAAAACATGGTTTTCGTTCCCTTTTCTGCAGCGTAGTCTTCAGATAAGACTGACATATACTCTGGCAGAAACACATAAATAAACATGGAAGGCAACTCCCTTCATTCTGGGGACTATTATTTAGCTGCACGATATATGATGTTTGAGTTGACCTTGGCCTGTTTGCCCTGTCAAGGAATCGCGTTAGAGTAACGAGTACCGTGGAAATTTTCAGGTGGGGTGACATCCATGGACGATTTCTTGAAGGAGTTCTTCCCGAAAGTGTACAGGAGGAAGCAAGCACATCTGCATGAGACTGATTACTGCAAATACGACAACCAGCTGCTGACCCTCTTCACATCCTCCCTCTACTTAGCGGGGCTTGTCTCCACATTTGGAGCTTCTTACGTGACCCGCACCAGAGGAAGAAGAGCTAGCATCCTTGTTGGCTCAATAAGTTTCTTCCTTGGAGGGGTCATCAATGCTGCTGCAGTGAACATTGGGATGCTCATCATTGGAAGGATCTTCCTTGGTGGAGGCATAGGATTTGGTAACCAAGTAAGGAAGAAGGGCTTACTCTAATATTATGATCCTGTGGTTAAGAAAGCTTGTTCACAGTTTTTCTTTGGTTATTTTTCAAAGATGAAATTAAGTTTTCACGTAGTCAAACATATGATAATTTGAAATGCAGCTGAATGCATTTTCGCCTCTTCTTCTTCTTCTTCTTTTTTACCATCTTCAAAAATAAAACCAAATCAGCCATTTGCATTGCCGTGTATTGGTTGCTGCGATCCAGTTTTTCGTGGTTCTCATCTTTAAAAACCTTCTTGCAGTTCCTCATATTCAAAGAATGGCTAATGACAAAATGCATAAATCATATCATTGAACTTGTCCAACATATATTTCAACTTTGTCCTTACTTATCCACCTGACTGAAACAGGCAGTTCCACTTTATCTGTCGGAGATGGCTCCGGCAAAAGTTCGAGGGGCTGTTAACCAACTGTTCCAACTGACGACCTGCTTAGGCATTCTGGTGGCAAACCTGATAAATTACGGGACTGACGAGATCCACCCCTGGGGATGGAGGCTGTCACTAGGGCTGGCAACAGTGCCTGCAACACTGATGTTTGTGGGAGGACTCTGCCTCCCTGAGACACCAAACAGTCTCGTGGAGCAGGGGAGGCTTGAAGAGGGCCGGCAGGTGCTGGAGAGGGTCAGGGGCACCAAGAATGTGGATGCGGAGTTTGCTGATCTGTTAGAGGCAAGTCAGGCCGCTAATACGGTAAAGCACCCATTTAGGAACCTTCTCGAGAGGAGGAACCGACCCCAGCTTGTAATCGGGGCTCTGGGAATTCCGGCCTTTCAGCAGCTCACAGGCATGAACTCCATCCTCTTCTACGCCCCCGTCATTTTCCAGAGCCTTGGCTTTGGCTCCGGTGCATCCCTCTACTCGTCTGTCATAACAAGCGTTGCACTTGTCGTCGCTGCCCTCATGTCCATGGCTTTTGTCGACAAGCTCGGTCGGAGAACATTCTTTCTGGAAGCCGGCTGCGAGATGATCATCTACATGGTAACTACTCATACCTCGGATTAACTCACGCCAACCCTTCATTATGTAAAATGAAAGTTCTCATAAGTTCCTTCCAATTTATATTAGGACACTGATCCCTACTTTTGTAGCTTCACTGACCCCACTCCCTCTAACTAGTTGCACCTTCCTTTTCTTGAACCACAAAGCAATAGCAGTGAAGACTTCTCATTTTAGGATATGATACGAGCTGCTTGTTAGATCATGAGCTTTAACAAAGTTGGTGGATACCTGGTGAAGATTATCAATACTCTAACATCTGAATAATGCTTTTATATTCTCCTACCCCCCCAAAAAAAGAGAGAGAATAATGCTTTTATATTCAGTAATATAATGTTGCAACACGAACAACTCATTTGAGGGCTTTGGTGATGAAAAATATTCGATTCTCTGATTGCTTTTGAAGTCCAAGATCCTTCAGTGATGCCCTGCAAAAATTGCTGCCCTTTGATTATCTGGTGACTCACTGATCATACGCTCGTGTTCACAACATTCAGGTGATTGTGGCCATAACTCTGGCTCTGAAATTTGGGGAAGGAAAGGAGCTGCCCAAAGGGGTCGGGATCTTGCTCGTGATCGTGATCTTCCTTTTCGTCCTAGCCTATGGGAGGTCTTGGGGTCCCCTCGGATGGCTAGTCCCGAGTGAGCTCTTCCCTCTGGAGACTCGATCGGCCGGTCAGAGCATGGTCGTCTGTGTCAACCTTCTCTTCACAGCCCTCATCGCCCAGTGCTTCCTGGTCTCACTCTGCCACCTCAAGTACGGAATCTTCCTCCTGTTCGGGGGCCTCATCATTATCATGAGCAGCTTCATCTTCTTCCTCCTCCCCGAGACGAAGCAGGTCCCGATCGAGGAGGTGTACCTTCTCTGGCAGAGCCACTGGCTGTGGAAGAACTACGTGACTGATGACCGGGACGGAGAACCGAATCAGTCGGACGGCAAAGCATGACTGCAACAGCTATAGCAACACCCACAGGCAGTACTAAAATCGTCCACGAGTCATTTCTCCTCTTTTCTTCTGCTTCATATCTTTCATTCCTCATACTGTTCCCCTCCCTCAAGAAGAAAGTGAGTGTGTATAAATCATCATATCTAAACTCGACTCGATTTCATCAAATGAGCAGAAATTCCGTACCATGCCAGAATTACTACCATTTGTCCCGTCTTACTCGATGGTTGAGGAGCGAAAGTGATTCAACGTGTAACTATCATTAGTCGCCCCCGGTCTTTCTGTCATGGATAAAGCAGCGTCTCAACAAAGAGGCCACATGCATTTCTCGATCTGCTGGACTAAACCGAGCGGCCGTCGAGATTAGCTCCGATGGTAGGCAATAAGTGAGATGGAGACCATGGGAAGAGAAAAAGGGAGAAATTATGGACACAGACATGATGCCATAGTCCTTAAAATTGGATTGGGTCGGCTTTTTGGATCGGTTTGATCGGAAACTACGCATCCACCCGATCCGGTTTACTTAATTAACTTAAATGCATTCTTAATCGGGTTAGATCCATCTAAACTAGCAATTTTCTGGTTCGACCACTAAATTCAATCGAATCAGGTGAATTACAAATTATTTTAAAAAGAAAAATTTTCATCAACTCAACTCTATTTAAAAATGAACATTAAACTTAAAATTATATTTTTATTAAACTTGAAATTATATTTTTTTATCAATTTAAATATTGTGATATATATTTTTAAAATCTTAAATTTTAAATTTATATTATATATATAGTATTTTAACTTATAATAATTAATTATATATTATTATCATCATTTATTAAACATATGATTCGGCCTAATGAATTAATTTACGGTTCGATACATGATCCTACAAACTCATATCTTGATTAATTCTCAATCCAATTTGGTTTTAAAAATTGTACAGATAGATGGGTGTGGTCATACGATGGACAAACGTGGCCCATTTTCATTGATTTCATCGAAGCCCCCAACAGGTTGGGATAATGTCGCGACAACAGATTTCTTGTAGTCCCAAAAGTGTCCCAGCCCACTAATTTGATCGCCCCTCCACTGTTATTTTTTGTCTCCACCATATGATATCTAAAATCCTAATAAAGTCGGCGCGATACAGGTCTCGAATCGGTTGATATAAAGAAGATTAAAAAAAATTATAATTATGAATATTTTAATCAAAATACTCCAACCGAAATTATTATTAAAAGGGGAAAAGGAAGGGTTATTATATTATATTTAAACAAAAATGGACGGATCGTGGTCAGTGCGTAATACCCAACTATGCGTCTTCATTTAGTCCAGGACGCTCTTCTATGTTGATGGGAAAGGATCTAATTCAACTTAAAAGTCGTTGCGTCACTATGATTTCCACAGATTTACAGCACGTGACTCATACACAGTGTATAACATTTCGATAAGGCACGTTAAAAAGGCATGTTAAATTCCCTCTAGCGAGCATAACGGACGCAAAATCAGAGGAGATGCCAAAGGCAGTGATCCAAATTTGATCATAACGTTGAAGGCTTTTACCCGATTTTGATATTATGATAAATTTCATATTAGAGCTATAGGAGGGATAAGTGGCGTGTGTAAATCACATAATTATCTTTTTTTTGTTTACTGAGATTTTTCGAAGATAAGTTTCACTCTGCAGTTTTCTCAAAGTCATTGTCCACATATCGGTAATCGAATACTCAAGTGACGGAGCCAAGTTTGCACGTCGATGCCATCCACTCCACCAATCCTCGTGCATGGAAGTATGATTGACATGAGATATTGTCATAATGAATAGCCCCTAATGAAGAAACGGTTAAGATCAACCAAATAGTCGATTTATGATGATTTGCCAAGACAACAAAATCACTATTTCTTTCGACGTGTACACCCTTTGGTACCTAGAAATTCAAGGGATGAGTACTCTCTTATTAGATTATTTTCCAATCACAAGACTTAAACTCGAAATTTTGATTAAGATAATGGTCCATCCATAATTGGAGGACATCCCACGAGCAGGTTCATACGGATCCTACAATAANGAGGACATCCCACGAGCAGGTTCATACGGATCCAACAATTGGATCCCTCGTGAGTACAAAAATCATATGTCGTGACAGTCCACCACCCAGTCGATTCACAGCAAAATCAAAATAACTTCGGGCATGCGTGAGCCCCACAGTGGCTCTGTCCACGGCACATACAGTCACTGTTTACCGTGCGGTACAATTGTCGTGTCCCATTAGACAGTCGTCCGGTTCGATGCGACGGCCATGATCGGTGGTAATTAACTAGGCGACCTTGAGGGTGTAAGTTGCATTCGGTCTTACTTCCACGCATAAAATGAAATCTATCATCGAATCTCCTGTTCAATAAATGTACGATTTTAGATCTGGGCATGGGGGGCACACCCGATTCAAGCTACAGCTGACAGCTAGAGGCAATGGGATGTCATTTATTCTTTTTTTTTTTAACCATGTGAAATTCAGTTCGTTTAACATTTCTTGCACATGGTAAATGCAGTACCAGACAAAAACACGAAACGTGAAAAATAAATAAATAAATAAATAAATAAATGTGTGTGCGGCCAGTGAGAAGAAACATAAGGCCAGCTAAGCTCAGCATGCATGCATGCATCAAAATCGCCCCATACGCAAAATAATTGATGCCTTTGACAGGTGAAATAAGGCGCAGTTGAGGTACAAGTTCATGCCCTCGAGTCCACGAATTCGGACATATCTGTAAGGCATTCTTCGCACCGTTTTGGAGCCCGTGCTAATTCTTCCGGCGCGGTGATCGACCTCAAGACTCAATGATATGGATCGATTGGCAGCCATGAATACGGTTGTGGAAATTGGACGCTGAATCTTTCACGCAAGGGTGAATTCCATAGCCATGACTTGCGTGGAATCTTTCACGTAATCTCGAATTACGTGAGTCGGTTCACGTTAAAATTGAACGTGGTCAGCATCCGAATCGGGGCGATGGTCCACTTGGAAATTGAATTGGGATTTGGACAATATTCCTCTGTACTCTATGCCTTTTATATTTACGAATAAAACCGACAAGGCTGAGCTAAGAAAATATGCAAGCGGACGTACACGTGTACCTTCTTTTGCATTATTTAGTCCGCACTTAATATATATATATATATATATATATATACACACACTTAAAAAAAGAGAGTAAATAAGTTTAACGTAATGATATGGTAAGGAGATTTTGGGTGTGGATGATCATTCTTGTAGTATCTCTTTTGTGACTGCTGCACTTCTTTTCCTTTTCTGTCGAATTGACCCTCGATATAACTATGCAATTATGGAGGTTTGATGGATAGCTTGGATGGCCATTGTTTCCATTCCACATCGTCATCGTTCGCGGTCGCGGTATAGGAACAATGGTTGAAGACACTATGTCTTCCAGCGCCTTCATCAGTCCATCGGTCTGTAGATGCATTTCTCTGGTAAATTACCTGACGCGTATATGCCGCATCCAATAACATCACAATTCGAGAACAAAACCGACGGAAGTTGCACATGTCTTGTGAGTTCGATGGACTGCTCCGAGTTGAACTTTGGCCGAAGTTTTTCCTGTCAAAGAGAAGCTCTAATCAGTGAGCCTTGGGGTGGGGTCACATCATGGAATCCACACGTTTTTCTTTCTCCCTTTTATAAAGCCTTCACGTCCCATAGAGCCATCGCCCTTCACAAGAAGTGCCCCTGTAGCCTTTTCCCCTTCTCCTCTTCTTCCTCGCTACACTCAAAATCAAACCTTAAGCCCTCATCGACTCCAAAAAGTAAAATAGACTCTCGATCCCGCATTTGGAAGGTGTCAGTCCGACTCTCGGGACTTCTACACGCCTCTGCTAAGTGTTCGGTTACTGGGGATTGGAGCCGATGTCGTCCCACTCCGGCTCGCCCATGGCTACTAAGTCAGTCGACCTGATAGCTCCAACACAGCTCAGTTTGCAGCCCGTGACGCCTGAGACGCCAGCGAGGCCCAAGCGGGCTCGGAATGGAGACGACGAGCGTCCCGCTGCTGCTTACCATGGAGTCCGAATGCGGGCGTGGGGCCGGTGGGTGTCGGAGATCCGGGAGCCCCGGAAGAAGAATCGGATCTGGCTCGGCACGTTTGCCACCGCGGAGATGGCCGCCCGGGCCCATGACGTGGCTGCGATGGCCCTCAAGGGCCTGTCCGCGCCACTAAACTTCCCCGAACTAGCCGCCTCCCTCCCCAAGCCCGCCTCCACCGCCGCCCGCGACGTTCAGGCCGCGGCAACAAAGGCTGCCTCGATGGACATTGCCACCATCCAGGCGACAGCCACCACAAGCGGGTCTCGGTCGCAGTCATCGTGGTCGTCCGAGGATGTCTCGACCTCGGCTGAGGAGGAGGAGCTCGGTGAGATCGTAGAGCTGCCGAGACTCGGGACAAGCTTCGACTCGTTCATCGAATCAGTCGATAATGGGTGGATGAGCCCTCCTCACTGGTACTACGATGACAGTGAGGAGAGATCATCGGTTGCAGAATGTAGTGTGATCAACGGTGGGTTCGAAGCTCCTTTCTGGGAATATTTATCCAGAAATTAATGCATTTTCTCCTCCTCTTTTTTCCTTGGGGGTTCTTTTTTTGTCTATTTCGTAATTTCTTGAAAAATTCCACGTTTTTCTTTTCGATTCTGTATGAGCCCCCTTCTAATTCTTCGTCCTTTTTAATTAATAAATATTGATAATCTCTGAAGGGCATGAGAGGTGTGTGTGTATATATATATATATATATATAATTTAATTTCTCTCGTGCCTTCCTCCGGCAAGTATAGCGTTGAAATCATTGATGGGAAAAGAAATTAGTCACACTTGGTTGGTTCCAATTGGCTGACGTCTGAGGTCCGTATGGCTTTACGAGAAAGGTTGTACCGTACGATATACGGATATCATCTAATAATAATATAATAATAAATTTAGTAAATATTAATTTTTTTAATTACTAAAGGATTAAAAAATAATAAACATAAATTAAAATTTTTAGTCAATTCTTTTAAAAAAAATAATCATTAGATTAAAAATTGATGAATAAGGATATGTTTGTCACAAAACGTAATTATAGTATAAAATATTTTCTCTGAATTTTGATATTGGTGAAAATGCCAAACAGGCCACATCATGCATGCGACTATCTATTTTTCTTGCTAAAAAAACAATTAGTTAAGCCAACACGTAATCACTGATTAGCTGGCATGATCATGTGGTTGAAGGAGAGCATCGGGCATCATCAAATCATGACGCGGCCCAAAAGGTTCACGTGCTAATCGTGCGCGGCTTAGAGTCTAATAAATCCAATTAACATAACGAGAACCCATAAAGTGTTCAATAATTAGTGATTAGGGGACGATACCAGCCGACATCTCTCTCTTCCTCCCTCATTTGTACACTCAAATCATGGTACGTAAGTCAGAAGTCAAGACGGGCCTCCCGACCGCGATTCCCATCTGGTTAAGGTTTTTCAGAGGGATTATTAATTGGTTACGGTGCTAACGAAATGAAACCCTAATGAACTCGTTCAGGATCTCGTTACTGCAGTAACTCGGGCAAATCACATGTCAATAAGATTACAAGATACACACTCAAAATTTACCATCATATTTTAAGATTGCACAAATTTCAATCTATAAATGTTTAATATATATGAATGAGAGGGATAGTCCACCTATAAGCTAACGGTATGTGATATACCAAGTTTAAAGCTCACTTCAATATCACAAATCTCCTGTAATACTGGAAGAAAAGGTAGATCACGGGACCCCAAAAAGTGTCATTTGTTATTTGCTTAATGCCTAAGCTCTAACATTTTGCCTGAGATTTGACTGGTTGTTGCTGCATCACCAATCTTTATGCGTTTATATTTCAATAATTTCTTGAGATGGTGGCCACATCTATTACTATCTAACTTTCCTCTGAGCTCCGGCCGGCACGCCGTATACATAGCCAGAGATTTAGCGAAATCGTGAAGTCTAGAAAATGACAAATTTCGAATAATTAAGGCTCCCGGAGTCGGAGATCGGCCATTAGGGTCTCCGTCCGACATTCACTTACAGTGCGCGAGTTAAAGCCGCTCATGATTTACATATATATATATATATATATATATAGAACCAGAAAACACGTGGTCCACTGCTTTTTAATTCTTTCCAACGCTTTCCCTTGCGTAATCATAGTGTTCTATAATTTTGCGATCCCTTTCGATTTTGAAGGAAGCCCATTTTCGTTTGGACATCCCATCCTCTCGTACTTGTCTGGGTTCTCTGTACAATCGTTGCGCTTTCCATTTATATATACATATTTATTTATTTATTCCTGATAAATTGGTAAATTTAATCTAAAAATTTGAGTGACGGGTGATTATGCTTTTTAATTGATTTTTCGAGATGAATTTCCCGATGTTTAGACGGGCCCGTTTATCACTTTTTAGTAGTGACCGAGACAAGCAAGAACTATTCAAAAGTCAACACAGAGAGATTCCAAGTAATCGAAGTGTAAAGTTGCCCATCGGCACAAAGTCACAATCATCACTTACCGGAGTGAAGAGCCTAACAATAATACTCTCCCGTCACCACCTATTAGAAGGTAGCCGGGGTTTGAGTTCGCCTCCTCTACAAAACAATCATATTTTAAATTTAAATCTTATAAAATATAGAATTTTCTTGATTGAAATACCTATTTTTTTTTCTCTTACTAAAAAATTGACTCGGTTTTGATATGAGTCCGGTGTGTATGTGGTTTTGGATTTATGAGAATCAAGAGGTGTGGACCGTACCGGATGTAAGAATTGAGCCATCGATTTTGTGAAACTCATTTTTAGCATGGCTTCCAAGCATTAAAATATTTATGCATGTACGGGCGATAGCCAGAGGACAAATTGTTATCAAATCAGTTGAATGAAGACACTCCAAGATGGAATCAAGAAAAAAAGAAGCTATCCGACAGGCTTCCTAGGTTTTCTACGTTTCAAACGTAGCCACCCACGCGAGACCGTGTCATGGGTTGGTCTGAATAGATCTCAGTTGTTTGCTGCCGGTTTAAATCCTCTCCCACTTGTCCTCCTTAAATATCTGTTGTGAAAGATGATCGACCGACCCCCAGGTCGGCGACGATTAATTAATTAATTCATCGATAGACCCACTCCACCAACCGACGAGTGCCCATCCCTCGGTCATGGTCGTCGTTGCTTTCACCGTGGGCCGCTTCCGATCGATGTTGCAGGCCAACAGGTTGGAGCAAGAACAATCCATTTATCATGGTCACGGTGGTCGGTTCGACATCGATAATGACTGCCTTTACATAATTAATTAAGTAGCTAATTTCAGCAAGCTACACAGATAAGGGAAGGCCACACGGGCTGACGTCCATAGATCCAAGACGAACCCGAACTTGATCGTAGCCCATACGATGGCCTAATAAGCACCGCCATCTTGAAGGTCTCTCGAGCAATGATGATTTAATTTTTGAAGCGGCATTTCGAATTTCCCTGAGGAACTAACTCAAAGGAGTAAATGGAACACCTTTTGTTTATATTGACGATTCGTTCCCGATTCAGAATCCTAACCTATACTACAAGAGGTGGCACAGGGACGATAGGGCCACCCGATCTCTCTATGATCCTTGCAGTTTCCGCTGAGCAATGATGGCCATCTTACTGACGGTACGATTGAGAAGTTAAACATTAGGAATCGAATCTATTCCAATTACGGGGTATGTGGTCCCGTTGTCGCTCGCGTCCATCTTGGGGAGGAAGAGCGACGTACGATTTATTTTCAAGATTCGTGGATACGCCCGATGAATGGGCCACGATGATTTATCAGCCATAAGGACCCTCCAAACTAGAATGGCCGAGTCTTTCCTGTGTAAAGCGACAGTCGGCAGGGGGACCACGAGAGATTGAAAGAAAGGTTTCATCCCTCATAAGTGGACCAGCTCTGCTCGAATCTGAANGGACCACGAGAGATTGAAAGAAAGGTTTCATCCAAGTGGACCGACTCTGCTCGAATCTGAATCGATTGTAACTCATAATTAGATTTCTAAATATCATATAGTGAATGCAAATGGGAGAATAAAAAAAAAAACCAAAGCATATGGATATGGAGAATGAGAGGACTACGGTGGAAGTTTCGTACGTTTATCTTTTTTATACTTGAATTCTATATATTTTAAAATAATTTTTTAATTGTATATATTTGATTCTGTATAACATGTTTCTATTATAATTTTAACGGCTCACTGACATGACATTCAACGGTGATGTGACGTGGCATGATACGCCTGTAGTGTTTTTGTAACACCAATTGGATTTTGCTATATCGCCCACCGTGTTAATAATTTATCAATATGCATTATATCACGTCAGCAAATAACTAATTTATGTTATTCCCCTAATCGAAAAACAGAATCAATGTCACTTGAGGCTGTGAAGGCGTATAAATCCACAGATTTCATGAAGGATTCTCCGGTACCGTTGTGGGGGACAATGAGAGAGAGAGGATGATGTGGGCAGATCATGGCCCCTCTTCTTCCATAATTCTCGATGACATAAAACATGGGTCATTAGTGCTCGATATAAACAACAGTGGGTGGAACATCAAAAGGGACCGGATCATCAGAGTCGCGATCCCTTGCTTAGCCGAGCATGACAGTCTGCCGCACCATTAGCTTTGCGGTAGGCATGCTAAGATTGGCGCAGTCTCCCGCGGTTCCAAGTAAATGGCATGGTTCTTTAAGTTCGTTATATTTTTGCTTGGAAGTATGCTCAACCACAGCCATAGGCGTCGAGTTCCAGAATTGAATTCTGAGCACCCAAGCTCTCTGGTCAGGGATTAATCCATCCCTTAGAGCCCGAAGCTCAGCCGTGGGCCCTGCCAATGTGGCGACCGAGCCCCCAACTCCTCCTCCTCCGCCTCTAATCACTCCGCCCGGGCCCGTTCTTCCCAGGTTCCCACTGACAGAGCCATCTGTGTCCAGTTTTGTCCGTCCCGGCAGTGGTGGCTCCCATCGTATTTCTATTAAAGAGCTTTCGTGACAATTTAAATGGAAATCATCTGAAACCGTCCAGCCTCGATACGTCACATCATCAAAGGACTAGAAATTAAGCAAGATTGAGTATTCACGCCTATCGTCGGACGGGCAAGTGGGTCGAAGCTTTGACCGGGCCGCTGACGGACACGAGCAAGCAAAATTGCCANCCTCTAATCACTCCGCCCGGGCCCGTTCTTCCCAGGTTCCCACTGACAGAGCCATCTGTGTCCAGTTTTGTCCGTCCCGGCAGTGGTGGCTCCCATCGTATTTCTATTAAAGAGCTTTCGTGACAATTTAAATGGAAATCATCTGAAACCGTCCAGCCTCGATACGTCACATCATCAAAGGACTAGAAATTAAGCAAGATTGAGTATTCACGCCTATCGTCGGACGGGCAAGTGGGTCGAAGCTTTGACCGGGCCGCTGACGGACACGAGCAAGCAAAATTGCCATTTAGCTGGTTGCAAGAAATGGAGAGGCAAGCTCGGGGGCACCTCACTGAAAGATACGATTCCCATCCCATCGATGAGCGGGCTGCAGGATCGCGGTATACCGGTTCATCGCGTTAACTACAGATTGCATGAAATGGTGGTTTACATTAGAGTAAAAGAGCAAGCATGGACATCGGCATCGACCACATGAGCGATTGTTCCATTGCACGTAATTGTCACGAAAGCGACTGTCCATGGCTACAACTCCAGATCTGTTCCGCTTGTCGTTACGCTGGATTGCATGTTCTGTGGTCGCGAGCCGCTCCGCTCTGCTTTCCATTCTCACGTCTTCAGAAGTGTAATGTCGACTGCACAAAGGTTACCTAGCCTCCAGCACGTTCAGATGAATCCAACATCGGATTCCCCTTTGAGTACAAAGATCATATGTCGTGACAATCCCCCTGTCATCGTGGCCAAATCAAGACAATTCGGGCGTACACAAGCCGACAATAATCCTATCCACGTCATATATTGAATATCATATCCTGCAAGACGGTTCGATCCCTCTTGTCCAACATGATTCATGACTATGCGACCCACAGGGTGAGGTGCATTGCCACCGAGCTTCTTCTTCTTCTTCTTCTTCTTCTTTTAATTTTATTTTATCAATACTGTCTGTTTCTGAACCCTTGACATATTTTTATCTGAATATTAGTTAACAAATTGAGACATAAAGCATTTATATTATCACCATTTGCTTTTGTATTTAGTTACTAAAAATGTTTGACCACTGGGAACATAAGGCCAGCTAAGCTCAGCATGCATCAAAATCTCCCTCCCCCACATGCAAAATAACTGATGCTTTGACAGATGACATGAAACGTACATATTTGAGGCACAATTTGATCCTGCTTTATTCTCCCACCACCTCGGTGTGCATGGTCAGTGTCATCATCTGGCTCTGCAATTCCACGTAAATCCATCCACGAATCGAATTAACGGGTCGACAAGACATATGCTTTGCGCTGTTTGGTGCCCGAGCTAGTTCTTCGGCCATGATGAACAACCTCAAGACTCGATGGTACAGCTCAAAAACGTATCATTTGCACACAGCGATGAACGTGGTTGTGGAAATTGGATTACATAATCTTTCACTGAATAGTGAATTTCTATTGCCTTGGAGCCGTGAATTGCGTGTGGAGTCCGGCCCCCTTAGATCAAAATCACAAATGAATTTCAAATAAAATAGAAGAAAAGAGTAGTCTTTAATTTTTTAAATTATACTCCCAATCTTCTCAATTAATACTCTTAACTTATTTAAATATGAGTAATTTCAAACGAGACCTACCGATCACCAATCCTCACGTTCATTAGAGTTGAAGTACTTGATGTATACATTGTTCAACGAGACATGATCTCGAATCACTTGAACCAAGCCTTCTTCGACCTTTTTCGTTACACCCATGTACCCTTTTTTATATTATTTATCCAAATACTTAATACATGCAAAATACACATACACAGAGAAAGATATCTGGTATGGTGATACCG